>CAKAKQ010014287.1:0-16284 GCA_916700675.1 Helicolenus avius
ACAAATTTAATACTGACCACCTCCATATCTGGTTCGACATCTAATAGCTGTGTTAGCAAAATCAGATCTGCCTCCTCAGCTGTCAGATAAAGAGTTGATATGGAAGATTTCTACTGCTCCAATGCAGAAACTATGATCGTACTGTATCTGCAGGGAGGTGATGATATTTGGTCAATACCGGAGACTTGATAATAATATATAGGTGCTGAGATTTCTTTTTCCAGAACATGGCCCTCTGCCCGCATTCCTTGATACTGTTGTGTCTTCTATGTTTCTTTTAACAAAATATACCTCAATACCAACAGGAATTTTAAGACAATGCACATCTGCTCCTGAGAGTTGGTTCTTGATTTCTAGACAAGTAGGACTGGATTGTTTTGTGGTTCTCACAGTCTTAAGGTGCTTTCACAAGGCATAATCCATTTAGCTAGTGAGAATCAGAGTGAAATTGATACTTTTGGTTCTCAGTTTAACAGTGCACAAAGTAAAGTTAAAAATGAAGTTGCTGAGGGGGCGTATACAAAGCAGAAAATGTTATCTTTTTTGTCTCGAGAGCTTTCTCTTCTATGCAGGGAATCACAGACTTTGGTATAATGCTGTTAGCGTTTTTTCACTTTAACTTGGCAGTGATTTACTGTGCGTACGAATCCCTTCTCCTCCTGTTTATCTCAAATTACTTTATAAACGTCACTTTTTTTCTCTTCGGCCCAGATGTCAAACAAACATCAGACTTCTGTAGAAGTCCAGGTCAATCCTCTCCCACTCAGTGAAAGCGTCCTTGAACTCACTTTGACCACAGGTCTGTGGGTCACATTGCAGTCACATGTCGACTGCTTCATAAGTGAGAGAAGGGCCCTGGTTTACCAACTGTTGTCACAGGTTATCTCATGTGTGAAGGCTGAAAACCTTTAGCCTCAAGCCAGAAAAGTAAAATGACAAAACAGCATTATAATTATCACTGCTTTAGTTTGCATTTGCACCCTAATTTGTTTGCTTTCATGTCTCTTTTTTTGCAAATGAGGCATGGCTGTTTGTGTCAGTCACAGACCAGCTCAGCTTGAGGCGAAGAGAGGGGAGGGAGGTGTCTGAGCTGTAGATTTGTGCGGAGGGAGACAGCTTTTTGCCTGTATTTCGTGATTCACATTTGTTGCCAGTGGACACTGAAAGAGGTCATGATGTTCCTTTCAGTTGGATAAAACAAGTTGCATTGAACGGCTTGTATTCAGTCTATTTGTTAAATAGCTACAATTTTCCTGTATTACAGGGTTGTTATTCGGTGCTTGCGATCTAATGACTTTATATACCTGTACAGAGTTGTTTGTGTCATGGAAATACACACTCTGGCTTTAGTGACTCTAAAGTGACTCCATATTTTATTCCTTGCCACCAAGTTATTTCCATCCCCACTACAGGAGATAAGGATAGACATATTTACAAATGACTACTTGCTTTCTCACTCTGACTGCCTCTCTTCCGCTCATCCCAGCCAGTTACTTAGAGCGGATGTGTGTGCCACTGCCAGGAGTGCAGTATGGGTGGTGTTTGCATGTTTTTGCCAGGGAAGATCAAAAAGGCAGTTGAATGAGTTTCAAGGAGTGATTGTCCACACAGCTCTGCTTTGGATGCAGATCACAGAGAAGATAGAGACAAGCTAAGCTGAGTTATCCTTGTTTCCCCCTTCTTTAAATCTTCTCCGTGGCAGATTGGACGGACTATGTGAATGACAAAAAGCTCAGCCAATCGATAGACAGCGATCCATGCTGACTGAGGGAGAGCTGAGGCTTCTGTTCCCGCTAGCCCACGTGTGTAATCAACTGTGTGAGAGAGAGTGCATCTGTGTGTAATTCCTGCAATTTACCGGAGCCCCAAAGGTTTATTAGTCACACACTTTGGCACACACATGTGGTTACCAACTGTATGTGACCAACTTACCAGACTTTTTATTTTTTTAGATGATGTTTTGCTAATCACAAAGCCCATTATTATTGGGCACAGTGAGGCAAAGCATCAGTCAGTCCACTCACACATGCACACTAGCTCAATCACTCGCCTCGACTGTACACTCCAAACAAACTGAATTAGGCATGTGCACAGTGAACACTGGTAAAATAATTTTGGTTGCGCAACTGAAGACCATTTGGCTTCGATCACACACACAAACACACTGTTCAATCTTGCTCTAGTAAGGTAACACTGTCATGCAGAAACTATGACAGATTGCAATGAATTCCTGCCATGAAAAAAAAGGAACGACGGTATGTTGTCAAAAATATAACACATTTTCTACCCTGCTTGAACATACTTCACCATCTCATTCCCTAATGCCGAATGCCGAGATTTCTTAAACCAGTGTTGAAGTACTTGAGATCGTTCTTGCTCTTAAGACCACCTTTTCAAGGTCTCAGTCTTGTCTCGGAATTTACCGTATTTTTACTCCCGTCATGTATCAGTGTAAGGCAAAGAGGACTTGGGATTTTATTTCATGAACGGTCAATACCACGACAGCAGGGATATCACTAAATTGTTGTGTGTCATACAGTGGGGGACTCGCTCTGGTCTTGGTCTTAACTCAGTCTTAACCCATCAAAGTCTTGGTCTTGTCTCGGTCTCGATACACTCTGGTCTTGGTCATGACTTGATCTCAGTTGCTTGGGCCTTAACTACAACCCTGTCTTAAACCATCATGAATCAAAATGTATGTATATTTAGATTATTTTTTTAGATTATAATGTCAGTCTGTCAAAAGAATCCATAGTATATACATATATATATAAATACCAAGATTATGCGCTTGTATGCGATTAGAAAAACATGCGTACATGGAAAACAGTTGTGTAAAAACCACTGACATACACATAGCAAGTGAAAAAAGTAGACTTTCAGAACTGTGTCTCACCTGAGTTGTTGTAGAAACTATAATAGACAGTAACCTATGGGAGTTAGGATGTTCTTCAAAGGGCAGTCTCTCATATATACACACACACAGCACTGCCTCTATATCAGCTGTCTGCAAATTGTCTGAATGTGACTCTGATTGATCAATATGATCATTCTCAGCGTCCTCTCCAATTTTCTTTTTTTCTGCATCTGTTCACACCTATGTGTACAGCATATGTTATTGTGTGTGTGTGTGTGTGTTTGTGGGTCCTGACCTTTAGACCAGAACATTATCCTTCTATAGAGAGTTGTCAGATATTTCACAGACATATAGCTTATTCAATTCCTCTCCTATTTTTAATCTAAATCCTATTTAGCCAGGCTTACAGGCGAGTGCTTCCGACGTGAATCTGCTTGTCAGGTAAAAGGGAGGAAAAAGCACAGGAGATAGTCGACTTATGGATAAAAGTTAATATGGATGTGTGCACGTCTGCCCACGCATTCATTGTGAGTGTCTGTGCTCGCATGAGTGCAGATGAAAATGAACATAGGTGCGTACCTCTCAGTACTTAGTCAGACATGTGCTCCTTCCTCATTCTATCACTGCCGATTTTGTCATTCTGGCTTCACAGAGCAGAGCCTCGGGCCACGCTTAGATACACACAGAGGTCCAAACACATTATTCATTCATCTGGGTTTGGTCAAAAGTGCACACCCACGTTCAGTCCCTTTTTCAGCCCTTATCTTGTCACAAAAAGACAGCCTATTATGCAAAACTGTCAGACAATAACAAGAATGAAAGAATTGACAATTTTCAACCAAAGCAGCACTTTTGTTTTTTATGTAGAGGCTCAATGAAATGAAAGACCAGAGAAGTAGACACAGACGGAGCACAGAGAGGACTTGAGTGCTGGAGAAAAGCTACTGTACATTAGTGCCAATTTTCTATTATTTTTTTTTCAATTCAGAAAATGTCATTGAGCGTTCAGAGAGAGAGACTGAAGGCATTTTTAAGATTAAACTCAAAAGCGATGTCAATCCATCAAGGAAATTGTACTGCATGTCCATGCAGCAGAGAACTTCTAATGGTCTATTTTAAAAAATAATAATTGAACCGAATTTTGCATGGTCTATTGTGGATCCTGTAAATTCAGTAAGTCAGAGGATCCTTTATTTTTCTCTTATATGCAGTATATATTTATGTTATTCCATCCAATCCTTAAGCACCATTTGTCAATGAATTTGCTTATTTTGCCACAGTCTAGATCATGTGTGTGATGTTTACTTGTAAGGTGAAAGTGACAATGTAAATGTAGGACAGAGAAACAAAGAAAATAGGAAAAAAGTGAAAATTTAAAGAAAAAAAAATAGGAAAATATTTGGCATCCTGCAGTTATATGTAGGTTACTCAGGCAGGTAGAAGCTCTAATGGGACGTGTTGTTTCATTCATCTACAAATCAAACAGATGGAGACGGAGAGACACAGGGAGTCTGAGAGAGAGAGGGGTGAGTTATGGAGGGAGAGGAAGATCTGAGAGAGATGGGATGTAAACTGATAGACAGTGAAGAAAGGATTTTTAAAGCCCACTGGTATAAAACACGTTACGCTTAGTACACATACGCACATATATCAAGAACACAGCAGGCCATAGCCTAGTTAACTTATCCTAAAGTGCCCCACAACACTATAGGAAAATAAGAAGTTTAAAGAGTGATGTTTTTATGGCTGTCTGGCACCCCACATGTTCTGAAGTTATAGACCTTCAAGTTAAAGCAGTTGCAAGATAAAGATTCCCTAAATAGATGAGGATGATGGTGATCATAATTAAGATCAGGGAGTTGGTACTTAAGAGGATTATCCAATTCTGTTCCCCCTTGGCAAGTGCAAGGACCTTGATAACAGGGCAACTTTGTGCAGCTGTGTCGTCGGGGCGTTTTTATAGCAATCTTTTTAACATCAAAAGGAAATTGGTGACTGCGTATGACAAAATCCATAGGGGTTAAACTTTGGAGATTTAAAGGTGGTACTCTAAGTTTGAGTTAAATGTGATGAGCAGATATTTGGCGGCGATATAACAAACCCCCAGAGTGTCATAAATCTTTGTGAGAAGAGTGCAAATTCACTCAATTCTTAAACACAGATCAGAGGTTTTTAACATGAATTATGAATGTTTCCTTTCCTCCACCACAATCTGGTTTATATAACAAACTGCATGACATTTTCAAACATTCAAACTTAAACTGGGATCAGCTTTAGGTAGGCAAGACAACTCTGGTGGAGGTTAGGAGGTTACAATAGTTACGTTTAGGACTGGAACTAACGATTGTTATTATTATTATTATTATTATTGATTAATCTGTCAGGTATTCTCTCTTTTAATCAATCAGTCATTTTGTCTATATAATGCCAGAAAGAAAGTCTCGGAACCCATTGGTTATCGGTCTGACGACGATTTAGCCTCTAGGGGGAACGGCCAATAGCAGATATCATTGTTTACAGTCTGATTAGCAACTAGAGATGCGAGAATGGAGTTTGAGTTGAGAGACGATGTCTTCGCCCAGATTGTTTCACAAGTAGCCAGTATACACTTAATTAAAAGTTTATTGTTTAGCTTATAAAAAGCTAAATCGTCATCATACGATAGCCGATGGGTTCCGCAAGTACTGCACATTCCGGCCAATGCGTTCCGCCACTTTCGTGTTCGCCTATTGTTCACCTGCATGCAACCAAAGCCCGCTTAAACGTGATTGGTCAATAATACTCAGACCACAAACAGACAGAAACCAGAACGCTTCCAGAACAAAATCTTGTCCCAATGCCTACAGATTCAGCATTCATATGCAGATATCTGTTTATAGAGATTCATTTAGATTTAAATTAGCAGTAGGTAGAATTGGAGAAAATATGATTAAATAAGTTCTTTATATGAAACGGTCAATATATCATGACAGTAGTGCATGAGACAGGTAATCTGAAAAAAATCATGGGCCTCTGTGTCCTCCGGTGCTCCTAATGGCATCTGGAAGATTTCACAGACTGAAGGAAAACAACCAATCGGAGCCGAGCTGAAGCCTAGCCGTCTATGAGCAGCTGTCAATCACTTGCGAACCCCAATCAATGGTCAAACTAGGCAGTGCTGATCAAATATGAATCAATATTCTGTTACTGTAATGCCTATTTCTCACCTCAAATGTTTTCAGAAACATCTTGTAGTGTATGGTTTAGCTGGAAAATTAGAAAGTTGAATGAACAGCCCTAGGAACGCTCTCTCTCTGAAATGACCTGTGATTTACCAAAGTCTTAAAAGTTTTTAAAGGCTGAAAACAGCCATGAGAAGGTGCAGAAGTCTAGTTTTCTCTCAGAGCACTTGATTTACAATATGCTGAAAGGTTATTATGGAATTTGTCCCCAATGATAGCAAAAATATTCTGCATACTGCTGCTTTAGTTGACTGATCCTTTCAGCTCGAGTTAGTGTCAGGATAGGATTTTGGTTGTGGTTAAATGAGAAAAATATTACTTAAATATCAAGATGTTTCTCAGAGTAGAAAACGGTAAAATGTGAACTTTATTTTGGATTCTGGTTGTTGGAGGGAATTACAGCCACTGTGCTCCCCGACATCATGCACCATGTTCATACACATTACCACAACGATAACATCTGATTCTTGAAGCTTTCTGTGTTTCTGTGTGCACATATTTGCATTTTCAGACATTGGATACAATAGTGGTTATTTTGCAAAATACTGTGTCAAAGGGCTTGACAACATTGTGGTATTTTGAAACCTTTTGTATATTTTTTCTATGTCCTGGACAAAGTGCCCAGGAACATTTGGTTCATCTCAGTCACAGACTTAATTAAGAGGGACATGCTTTGCCCTCATATGCTCAGCTCCCCAGAGACACCAGAAGAGGTTCATAGCTCCCTCAAGTGGTAAACGAGCAACTAGCACCATCAGGAGTGACCTCTCTTCTGCGGATGTGTGTATCATGCTTAGGCATATGTGAGCCTGGATGTTTGTGTGCCTCATCAAAGGATTCTTTCATGCATAATCAAGCTCGTGCTTTCTGAACTTGTTCTGATGTGACAACGGCAAATCCTTTAGCAAATGACTCAGGCTGTTTGTAGCTAAAAGCCTGTTATCTGCCTCTCAACTTTAAGGGCAGATTAAAAGGAGTATTCCTATACTTTTCTGTCTTCTTCTTAATAGCTGCAGACAAATCCCTTCCTACCAGCTACAGAGGACGTGATTATACAAGGAGTGCTTTAAGTATGAGACTGCTCCAAAAAAGTTTCACAGACACTTTCATGTTAAATATGTAGGATTGTTTGTTTTGCTGCTTTGAAGTTCAAGTGCATTTCCACTTCTTTTGCCCTGTTTTCCTCTTCTTTGCTGTTATCACCTCTCTTCTCTCCTCCTCTCCTCTCCTGTTTTATTGTGCCCTACATGTTTCCTCTCATCTTCCCTGCTTCCTTATTCTCTTTTTTTATGTGCTTCTTTTATTCTCTTTATTTAACTCCCCTTCCCTTTCTATTCACTTCCATCTGCTTGTGTGTCCTCTTTTCTATATTCCTCCCCTCTCACTGGCTTTCCCTCTTATTGCTTCCTCATCATTACTCCCCTGTGCTCTTCTCGTCTCATCCTTAACTCATTTCCTCTCCCCTTCACCCCTTAACTCGGCTCATACCTTTTACCATTCGCGTCACCCATCCCTTAAAATGTTCTTACTCTGCTTTAAAATATGGATCATGAATGACAATTTCCACCACTGTTCTCACTGAAACACCATTAAAGTCTCAGCCGGATTGAAAAAGGATGTTAGGACCCTTGTAAAATAATTAACAGCCTTATTAAGTTTTAAGAGTTGCTACCGTTCTTTTTTTATGAAAGGGGTCTCTGTGTCTCTCTACCTCTGTCTAGACAAATGATCATATTACACAAGCTGGGGGGCTATTTGAATGTTCATTTGAAATGGAGCCTATACAGATTGTCCTTTTGAGTCCGATAGGTGGTCTGAGGTAAAGTGAAGAATGACAGAAAGCCATATCAAGAAGCCTGCGATACATTTCATCTCCTCTTATAAATATTACTTTATTCTCTGCCCTGCTGTTCCATACGAGTTATTATTGTTGTAGCTGTTTATTACCACTTTCCTTTCTGATATCCATTTCCTCTCAAGCAGATCTTTCACTTCAAGCTTAACAATATCTGTCTGTTGTGTCTCTTTGTGTCTCCTACAGCTGCTCCAAGTACAGATGATGTGGCGCTCTACGTGGGCATCGTCATTGCAGTGATTATGTGCCTGGTCATCTCAGTCATCGTGGCGCTCTTCGTCTACCGCAAGACACACCGCGACTTTGACTCTGATATCATCGACACCTCTGCACTAAATGGAGGCTTCCAGTCTGTTAATATCAAAACAGCCAGATCAGGTAAGGAATGCTAACATTCGACCCAATATTCAACTCCGGTAGAAGCACTGATACTTGGTTTAAAGAGTGACTTAACACCAGGCTGAAAAGCAGTGTTTCACTGCCCTCTTTAGTTGAAAGTTTCCAGCCTGTTGCACATGTAATCAAGCCCAACAGTGATGTCACGGCTTCATTATGTGTACATCACTGCAGCAAGGTGAGAAGACCAACCACTGGATGATTTTCAGGGGGGTGTTTAGTTACTTTTTATATGGTAAGATTACTTCTGTTGAAAACAGGTAAAAACAAAAAGTTACAAACTGTGACCATTGGGGCTTAATGAAAAAAAGCAAGATATGCTGTTTGTGTTTGTTTCCAAGGTACAATGACATCTTTCTAAAAACCTAACTGAACACAATACTTGCTGATTTTAGAATGCACTCAAAAAAGTATTAAAAAAGCCACCTAATTAAAATAAAGTACATTACATGTTAGAGCTGCAACGATTCATCGATTAGTTGTCAACTATTAAATTCTTCAAAGCTGTGTCTTCTGTTATGGTAATCAATCTCCAAATCAGTATTTGAATGCTTTGTTTGAAAATTTCTCACTGAAGATTCAAAGCCCTAAAAATGGTATTCAGGAAAGGCCTAATTTTCTAGTTTCTTTACTCCTCTATGACATTAAACTGAATATCTTTGAGTTGTGGACAAAACAAGACATTTGAAGACATCATCTTGGGCTTTGGGAAACACTGATTAATTTTTTTTCACCATTTTCTGACATTTTATAGACCAAACAACTATCAATTAATCGAGAAAATAATCAACAGATTAATTGACAATGAAAATAATCGTTCGTTGCAGCCCTACTACATGCAATGACTTACTTTTCACCCCTTCTTCTTTCAAGTATTCTTTTGGGGGTTGAAGTGCCTCTCTCTTACACTCTCAATTGAAGGACTACCAATTTGTTATTACATAATGTGCACAATGATAGATAGATGGATAAATAGGCAGATGTATAGATTGATAGGTGGATTCAGAACACCAGATGGGACCATGCCTCTATGGAAATAACTAACTGCTCTGTCCTCATTGAGGCTTTCATGCTAGCATCATTTTGTTTCTCTCCTCGGCCTCCAATCCGTTGTCAATCTTTGCTGCTTTTGGAATAATCTCCGTCTCTACCATAGACCACTCTCCTCTATCAAGGAGTCTTCCTCTATCATTCTCCTTCTCTGTCTCACTTTTTCTTTCCCTCCCTTCTCATCTGCACATTCAAGTCAATCGCATTTCCTGTTTATCAGCATCCTCCTCTCTTCGTCTCCGCGTCTGTCTTTCCCTCGCCATGTCTCTGTCTCTCTCCCGTCACAGTGACTCCTTCTGTAACAGACACTCCCTCCCTGTTTGTCTTCCTGTTAAAGTGGAGCCATCTTTCACTCTCCTCTGTCTGTCCTGGTTTCTTCCTCTCTGTCTTTGGGGAATGGATAAGACAACAAGAAGCACGCAGCCACACACACTTGTACACCCGTGTGCATGCATTTGAGAGCTTACTGGAAATGCCAAGATCGGACAGGAAATGTGGATGAATCAGGGGTCAGTCCACGGATGCCATGAACTTATGACTTTTCCTATAAGAATCTTTATTTATCAAATAGATGACTTAAAAACTCTAAAAAATTCAATAAACCTGACCATCATGCTCAGAAATGCAGTCAAGTCATGTCATACACTCCACATATGTGGATGAAATACTGTAAATCAGATGGCTTAAAAATAGTTAATGACAAAACAAGTGCTCATACTGGTACTCAGCATACTTAATAGTACTTTATAGTCTCCATTTGGTCAATAAGAAATGGCATTTTAGAAAGGGGTTACGTCAGTGGGCAACTCCGGGGTGTGAAAAGTGAAGACAATGCAGAAGTGCCTTAAACTTGCATTATTTCTAATAGCCAGCAGGGGGCGACTCCTCTGGTTGCAAAAAGAAGTCTGATTGTATCAAAGTCTATGAGAAAATGACCCTACTTCTCACTTGATCGGTTACCTCAGTAAACGTAGTAAACCTGAGTTTATGGTCTCAATCACTAGTTTCAAGTCTTCTTCAATACAGCATGATGTTCATTTAGTAAATTATGGTCCCATTTAGAGTCGTTAAGACGATAAAGCAGGGTATGCTTTAGGGCGTGGCTACCTTGTGATTGACAGCTCGCTACCACGTCGTTGTCCGGTCTGGGAGTTGTCTGTGTTTTCGCCTTACAACTTTAACCCTTTCACAGTGTGTTTTCAGTTCATGAAGGTTAATTATAATCTTTTTGGTCGCCTGAAAATGTCTTATTCAGTGTTCGTTGTACGTAGTTCCATCGTCTCATGTCACAAAAAAATCAAGGTGGCGATGGCCAAAATGCCAAAATTGAGCTACGTCCACTTCTTATATAGTCTATGGGTTACGTCTACAACATAGATTTTGCGTTAACAAGTTGAGTGACATCTACAAACTACAGCTCTGTGCACCTCTAAACACCTTTAACAGGACACTTTAATGGTTCGCTTTATGTGGTCAGTTGTGGGTGGATGATCAAAATTCAAACCATGGTATACAGTGAAAACAAGGAAAGTGAGGTCACAAAGGATGCAACAAATTGGCAAACAGCAAGCTAAAATAATTGTGTGTGTGTATGTGCGCATGCATGTGCGTGTCCGTGTGTTTGTACAAGGGCGAACGCCTTCGCTTGAGCGGAGATTGGGTGACATTTTATCAGCAAAGCATTAGGATGCTTGTCACTCTGCGTCGAGGGACCATCTACGATTACTATTAATGAAGAATTATGTCCCTGCGTCTCTCTCTCTTTCTCTGCCCCCCTGACTTTCTCTCTCTCTCTCTCTCTCTCTCTCTCTCTCTCCCCTAGTCTCTCTCTCTTTCTCTCTCTCCCTCTCTCTCTCTCCCTCTCTCTCTCTCTCTCTCTCTCTGTGGTTTTCCGTTAGTTGTTAATTAAATTTCAGCAGGGATGATTTGGCAGAAATACCCGCTGGCTTTAAGGGTAAACAGCCTGGTGATAGAGAGAGGAAGAGAGTGATATGTGACAGATGTGTGTGTGTGGGTGTGCTGGTGGTGGTGGGGGGGTGATAATGAGGGATTTTAAAATTAGAATGGATGGGCTCGTGGAGGGAACGATAGGATTTCAGGCTCTACGCCCAAAAAAAGTATGATGCCTGGTGTGAACAAATCTGGATTTGTTCTCAGTAGGTAACAGGCCGTCCTGTGATCCCAATTCCAATTAAATCTTGGATATTTGTTGGGTTTTCTGTTGGGAGCGAGTTGTTTATGCAGAAATACACTTCAGGGTTTTTCTGCACGTAGAATAAATTGTGTTAAACTAAAAAGGGTTGTGGCAAGATAGCTGAACACAACTAGCTACAAGAGTGACTGAACTCGTCTTAAGGAGTCGCTTGGAGCACATTCACTTGATTCACCTTGGTAAAGTAAATCCCCATGTAGGATTTGCTGTTTGTTGGTATTGCCAAATGTATTATTATTACAATCAGGAGCACTTGGCTGCAGCATCTTTCCAATTACCTTGAAGAAACATTCTGGCAGACGGAACAAACTGAAGTCAAGTCGGCGTTGTTAAAGCGTTACCAATAATTTCAAAAGGTTTTTAGCTTCTTCATTACAAAAATGCATGTGTGCAAAAGATCAGGACCTCATTAAAGCCTCTACTGTATTTAAGCCAGCAATGTTGGGAGTCAAAAGAATGGAGTGATTGCCAAAGGTAAAATGAGGTAGTTGCATTTTAAAACTTAAATCAACACTCTGTAAACCAGTGGTTCCCAACGTTTTTCCTTAGGGACCCTTTTTCTATTATTAAATAAGCTGACGACCCCTTACTAAGTGACATTTTATGCTATTTCATATTATATCCAATGCATAATAATATACAGAACAATTGATAAACTGTATAATCACAGTTAGTGAACGCGATAACTGCAGGAAGTTTGTATAAAATGCACAATTTAGATGAATTTTGAGCAGATTTTGTGTGAATATTGCATCAGGGATGGGTTTTCCTGTTATTTTTTAAATTTTAAGTCTTCTGTTTTGACAAATTCGGTCTGTTCTTCTCCCTGACGCTTGGCCATTGTTCTATTTACTCTTTTATTGTTTTAACTGCGTACTTTTCTAATGCAGGACGAAGCTGTTTAGCCGAGAGGAAACAACTTGTTTTCAGGTCTTCACCGTGCCCTTATGCTGTCAGATTTATATCCTAAACAATAATCCAACCTTTAAAAATAACAATTTTATTTAGCTTTATTCACAGAAACAAATGAAATGCTGAAATATAGGCCAACTGTGTATATTTATTTTTAAAGTTGTCTTACACCCCTTAAAATCAAAAAGGCCTTGTGACCCCCTGTGAAGCTTTGGCGACCCCTAGTAGGGGGTTGTTACCCCCAGGTTGGGAACCAGTACTGCAAACAGTACTTGAATATTGCATGCACATAGATTAGCATAGTGTACTGATTAGCAATCACCATGCTCCTACAGCTGCCCCCTTCGCTTACACACTTTTCCATGCCAAGCACAGAGGGGAGTCTCAGAGAGTCTTATCAATCCCCACCGACATCATGTAATTCACATATTCTGATTAAGCATGTACAGGCTAGTGTACTATGTGTTATTGGTATGCAAGATGTGTTTGCATACGTGAGTGTTTTTGTAGTGCCCATGTTTTACATTGCAGATGTGTTTTATTTATGAGTGCTTGTATGTGTGTGTGTGTGTGTGTGTGTGTGTGTGTGTGGGCGCTCGAGTGTTTGCTTGCAGTACATGAAAAGTTTCCACCATTAGCTTCAGCTGTGACATCTCCAGAAAGAGCAATGCAAAACATCCGGATACCAGGGCTGTCCCGAATACTATTTTTTGGGCTTCGAAGCTTTGGTGAGAAATATTTGAAGGTATTCGAAGCGTCACAGAGCAACGCGGTGCTGCAGGCTGACATGTTCTTCTGTCTGTCTGTCTCCATCTCCCCCGTTTCAGTGCCCGAGACAGCGCCGCTGCCACACTACTGTACATACACACATCTCTACACATAGCAAACAACGATATCAGTCTGAGAAAAACTAATAATAATGTCGAATATGAATAATAAAACAAAATAATACAAAAAACGAAGCATTCGAATAGTGACTTGAAATTACCATGGCAATAGTCGAAGCTTCAAAGCATTCGAGTCAGCCTTACAGGATGTGCACACCGACTATAAGACTGTACACACAGTCCGTAGTCCACTCGGTAGCCTAGAATCCCATCTGATCCAGCACTCGGGAGAGTTTTAATTTGTTTTCATTGGTGTTTCCATTCACAGCTTTAAAAATGATTTATTAGATAAGACAGGCCAATCTATTTTTTTGTTTTAAAATGAGACTATGTCACTTAAGAAAGAGGAAATAACACATTCTTCCTCTTACAAATGGAAATGGGGATTTGCTGCTACAGCCTCACTCGGTATGGTATGACCATTGGTGGTTAATGTTAGCAAACTTTACATACAGTAGATGCTGTGCAACTGATGCTACTGTGTGCATTTGCTGACTTTATGGCTTTTGAATACTCCTGTTACACCACATTGCATGTCTCAGATGAGCATGATGACTCAAGTGAATCTCAGAAACTGAAGACCAATTCGATATGCAATTGTGGCCAAAGTGGAGTAGCCGCTGGTTGGCAAACATTACAAAGTGTTGCTTTAAGACTCATTTTATTTATTTATTTTTTGTGTTTTAATAATATAAACATTTTGACCAGGTTTACATTGGTTTGCCTACTGATTTTAAGGTTTGCTTGAATATTGCACATTGTATATTGTCAGTGGTGTGGTGGCGGGTATACAAGGGTAACAAGGGTAAAAAGACAGTACATACAGTATAGCAGGATGAGTGTTAACTAACTGAGCCCAGATAGATCAGTCTTAACAATTGTCATTGCCAATTAAAACTGTCATGTTTTGTGTTAAATGTGCACAGCAGGTTTTGTCAGTCAGATTTGACTCACACTTTGAAAATAGACAGTGATGTGATTAAAGTGTGACAGCTTCTTTGATTGGGTGAAGTCAGAGTCGTTGACAACATTTTGAAGAGCTTAACGGATGACATGAAGTTATACTCTTCTGTTATTATACAGTGTAAAGTAAGGTCAGTTTTCTCTGTCTGTCTCTGTTTCTCTCTCTGTCCGTGCAGCAGCCATGACATGATAGTCCGTGATCCAGGTCATGCCCCTGTGTGCTGCAATGCATCATACCAGACACTGATACCTTATCAGCAGCCTTGCCTGCTCTCGTCTTACTCCCCTTTTTCCTGCTCACTGATCTACAAGTCCCCCACACCTGTCCCTTACTGCAGCCATGTGTTGCAGCTTAGACTGTTGAGGATATCTAGCTTTACCCTTTATTTTCCCTCTCTGTCCCAGGCGCCACTTTCTCTGACCCTGTCAGCTGTTAGTTGAACAATCGAGCATCCGGGAAAACTTGACCGTTGCTGTTCACTGTATTTGTGTGCTGTATTTTCTCTCATTAATATTAATTAATTTCTTTCTCCCTCTCTCTTTTTTGCGTTATCCCTCTAGCTGATCTACTGACAGCTCCTCCTGACTTGACAAATGCAGCTGCCATGTACCGTGGTCCAGTGTACGCCCTCCATGATGTTTCAGATAAAATCCCGATGACCAACTCCCCTCTCCTGGACCCCCTACCCAACTTGAAGATCAAAGTCTACAACTCTTCTGGTATGGTCACACCGCAGGACGACCTCGGAGGAGACTTCACATCCAAACTGTCTCCTAAGGTAATGCGATGCATGTATCCCACAATCTAACGTCAGTATCTTGCATCCACTTCTATGATTTTGACAGTAAGATATTCCGTATGAGCGCAGTAGGATTTTGAAACATTTCCTCCTGAAGTGAGGTTACACTGCAGAAGCATAGTGAGAAGTACTGAAACAGGGTAGCTATGTATCCCCACTCACATAAACACAAAACCAAACACCATTAGTATACATGCAGCTCAGTGCCCCAGTTTCCTCCCTCAGCTCTGTCAACTACATGGCATGCATACCAGAGTCACTTGTCACAAATACAGACGAAACCGCTCGGTTTCATCACTGCACCTGTCTCGAGGCAGTACGAGAGCTGAACTCACTATCTTTGAGCTCTACATGTCGCTGGCACTTTTTTTTTATGATTTTCTCTGTTATTATTTTTTAATTGTTGACTTTTGGACCTCCTGACTGACCTTCCCTCGCTAATTTGGGGATATTTCTTTGCTATAGTCTGGTGTTTAACACATTTAAGCCACTTCTTTTCAGCTTTGTGTGATGTAGCGGAGTAAACTACTGAATGTTAAGTCCTTATTTTACATCTCACAGTGGACATGTTGAAAGGGAAATGCAAAGCAGGTCATATTTTACTACTTATCCTAGGGTGGTTTCGTAGGTCTACAGTAAATCCACCCTCTTCTCTCCGCCTGCCAGCTCAGCCCTATGGCAGTGCTTCCAGGCAGATGCAGATTGTCCCTGTAGTGTTTTACTTAATGGTTACCAGGAAAACATGAGGAAAAATTGAACCGTCTTGATAAGTGCAGTGAAATTCCAGTGAAAAAGGGAGCATTAACAGATTGCTCTTTCAATTCTCGCCTAGCCAGGCAAAAATAAAACTACAATGACCTATACAAGCAGATTGGCCTTGCACAGTGAAACTTCTTTGGACCTCTGTGAACCTTTGGTTTCATTAGAATACATCTTCTTCTTTTCATCGTCGTACAGCCTCCACAGAGCATGGGTGCAGCTTGCTTTTATGCATAATGCTGTAGTATACACAGTTTATAACATTGACTAAATTCTCACTAACCCCATTGGTAAAAAGTTATACTACAGTTTAAAGGATGTTCCACATGCAGTCTGATTCTTCTCATGCTGTACAGGTGAAATAGCATTAAT
>CAKAKQ010014289.1:0-18738 GCA_916700675.1 Helicolenus avius
AGTTGTTGTAAGAGTAGCGTGGGTCATTTGAAGCAGATGTGGGAAGTGAGTGGTGAAGCGAGAGAGAGCGGCGGCGACGGGAGCGAGTAAAGTTATCGACTCCAGCCCAAGCAGGAAAAGTTAAAAGTGTTTGGTTTGCCCGTTCTGGGCTACTGTAGAAACATGGCGGTGCAACATGGAGGACTCTGTGGAAGGGGAATTCGTCCTATGTAAATATAAACGACTCATTCTAAGGTAACGAAAACACAACGATTCTTAGTTTATGTGATTATACTGTAAAGGAAACATACTTGTTAATATTATATTCCATTTCTGCCAATAGATCCTCCTAAATGTTACACACTGGTCCTTTAAGAAAAAATCTCTTTTGCGATGGCGATATGGCCAAGAAGGCACCAAAGTTAAACACCAAATGCACGTTGAGTTCATACATTAGATAAATCTAAAACAAAAAATATGTCCTTGCATCAACAGAAGAGGTTAAATAGACATGGATAGTGTGTATATAGTAACGTTAAATTTCCACTACTGTGTATTCTGTTCCAGCCCTTCATTAAAGCTATAGGACACGTACAGTCAGGAAATATTGACTGTGTTTCTATAAAAACACGTTGTGTTTTTATAGATTAAAATCAAAGAGAAATAATCAAGATGTCTTTTGCATCATTTTATACGCATTTCCCCAAAAATCTCTTGCAAGGTCTTTTTTTTCCAGACATGTTTGGTATCTTTTAGAAACCTTAACGAACACAACTAGAATTCCAAATTATGTTTGGACATCGCTCGGCTGCACAACATGTTTTTGTAATGATCGACGCACCGCTGAGTCCGACAGGGTCAAAGAGGCTAAAAATGTTTTTAATCATCTTGGATCATTAAATTTGCTACATGAATCATATCACCTAAAACAAATCATTACCCGATTCAGTACGACATAAATAAATGAGTCCATTGCAGGAAAGATTAATAGGTTGCACTTTATTTCAAATTGCTGCCAGGTTAGATTCCTGTGTGGAAATTGATTTTCTTATGGCACAAAACAGGAGGACACTAATCTTCTTCTAGCACAAACAGAGGTAAACCTTTGGTTGAAAACATGAAAAGCTGCAAATAACATCTGGCCTTTCTGTCCTTGTTAGCAAAGCCACACAGTAAAGAAACTCACAAGGGGTGAGACAAGGAGAAGATGAACAAATATCAAAAGGCAGAAACAATAAAATGTGCTAAGAAAATCAAATTGAGACCGTGATTAAATGTCCACCGTGGTCTCCTTTTGTTTATGATAATCATACCAATAAGTCACAGTTAATTTAAAAGTTGTTTTAATATATTTTAAATAGTATGTTTTTCAGTGGATGGAAGTAAAACTGTACATATGTGCCCTTCTAGTCCAACAGTTTGTGGTTCATCATGTCCTAAGGAGATCATGTAACATGAAAGCTTAAAGCCACTAATGCAGGTAATGGAAGCCCAGCCACTAGTGTCTCCTTATTCCCCCGTGCTGTATAGACGGAGAAGCAAATATACGACAGCTGTCGGCCTCAAGACTGGAAATTTAAACTGCAGTTTAAAAGGCCGGATTTTATTTGGGACATCGTTCCATTTCATATCTAGACGGGCCACTTGAGTATACGACAGATGACCGTATTTTCTTCTGATGTTTTTATATGTCAGGATATAACAATACTAGGTCTCATGCAGAAACATTCTCTTTAATTTCTCTTAATTTTCTGTTCAGAGAAAAAATAAGAGAAGTCAACTCCAGATGCACCAAATGCTCGAAATCTGCTCTTACCAGGTGTTCTGAATGATGAACCCCACTTGATCCTAAATTTAAGGCGTGTGGCTGATTGTATATTATTAGCGAAGGTAACGCCTCCAAAATGTGGACTATGAAAACAAGACGTTCTTATCTTGAGTGCTCTTGACCATTCGTAAGAGCAAAAATAAGAAAACATTGATGAATCTCAGAAATCAATGGGTACTAACTAGGACTGTCAATTAATCATTTTTTATCCTTTCAAATTGTACCTTAAAGGGAGATTTGTCAAGTATTTAATACTCTTATCAACATGGCATTGGACAAATATGCTGCTTTATGCAAATGTATGTATATATTTATTATTGGAAATCAATTAACAACACAAAAATATGACAAATATTGTCCAGAAACCCTCACAGGTACTGCATTTAGTATACAAAATATGCTCAAATCATAACATGGCAAACTCAAGCACAACAGGCAACAACAGCTGTCAGTGTGTCAGTGTGCTGACTTGACTGTGACTTGCCCCAAACTGCATGTGATTATCATAAAGTGGGCATGTCTGTAAAGGGGAGACTCGTGAGAACTCATAGAAGCCATTTTCATTCACATATCTTGAGGTCAGAGGTCAAGGGACCCCTTTGAAAATGGCCATGTCAGGTTTCTTTGCCAAAATTGTGCGCAAGTTTTTGAGCATTTTTTGTCTTTTGCGACAAGCTACTATGAAATGTTTGGTAGCAATGGATTCTTTAGGTTTTCTAGTTTCATGTGCAATGTAAAACATTTTTTAAAACTGAGCCCGCTAAAACCTAAAAGTCGCAATGTGTGTTAATTCATTAGAAAAATGTGTGGCGTTTAAACCAATTTGCGTTAACGTGTTATTATTCCCTAACTTTTACAGCCCTAATACTAACAAAATAAGAATAAATCGTGGTTATGAAATAAGAATAAAAATAATAGAACAGATAATTTGTTCGTATATCGCTTCCTTTATTAGGCCTGTTGAAGACTAGCGACCACTTTATGAAAACTAATGGGGATCTAAATAAAGAATACTAAAGAACATGACATTTGGGTGATAACCCAAGCATTGGCAAGAAGGACGTTTTGGAATTGGAATTCTGCTCACACGTACAGTATATACAGCGAGTGTATGTATCAGTGTGTGTTGTGTATGTGTGAGTGTAGCGATGATAGACAGATGAAGGCTACGGGTCGTTTTCATGGACCTTTGTTCCACCCGTCTGTCCGCTCCGCGAGCTCATGCCCAGCAAGAAACAAGCAGTGTCACTGACCCCTATCATCCACAGACGCTCCGCTGAGATCACAAACACACACACACAGTGTCGGCCCACTCGATCCTATCACGCTGTATTAGCCCCATACCAGAGGAAAACACATAGTCGTCTCATACGCCAGTGAATCTTCGAAGCACGCGGGGTTATTCAAACTGTTAAGGTCAGCCGGGGGGTTGGACACTGAACCCACACCCACACGGAGCTGAATGACTGGTAATAAACCAACACAAACACAGACTTTGATGAGATGTGTGGAGAAAGATGAGGTGATGTATTTTCTCAGACTTGGAACTTGATCAGATTTGTAGTTTTTTGGTTTGTTTATTTCCAATGATAGTATCAGCACATAATCATGCTAATGCAGCGAATGAATCATATGGTAATTATCAAGAGGGAAATAAACAAAACAAATAGACATCTCTCTCACCCTGCCCTAGCTTGTTTGTTCTCTTCTATTGACAGACTCAATATGGTAACGAGAAGAAATTAAACTTATTTAGTTTGGTAAATAAAAATGAAAAGGTTATTTTACTTGAGAAACCGTAAAAAAACAACAACTACTTAGCATTCATTTTTCATTTTTGTGTATTTGGGTAATGATTTAATGTTGTGTTTTGTTGACATTGGTGTTACTTCTTCAGTGTTTGGGGTCCCACAGACCTTTCTGCTATATGAGTAAAAATAATAACCATTATTTCGAGTCTTTTGTATAATTTTTCTTCCTTATTAAACCCAATATGTCACCCCTGAATACAAAGGTATGTAGTGGTGACCCTTCTTTGCCACAAAATTTTCCGACGTACACATTTAATAAAGGTTCTTATATTTGACCACAAGACAGGTTTTACTCCTTGTTTGACCTCTTATGAACAAACTGAAATCTAAATAGACTTATTTATAGAGATGCAAAGATCTGACTTTTTCAGTCTAGATACCGATAACGATACCTGGGCTTTGGGTATCGGCCGATACCGAGTACCAATCCGAATACCAGTGTTTAATTAATGAGCTGTATGCCTCACTATGTGGAAGTGACTGGGATCATTTTTTTACGTGAAAGGCAACATCAGACTCGACTTAAACATTGCTTTCCCAGCTTTACAAATAAATACATAGAAGTAAATTACTAAATTTGATTTAAGTAATAATTCGTACACCAGGAATTTGGTAAACAATCATCAAAATTAAGTGAGTAAGTAAAGTGTATTTATATAGCACTTTTCAACTGATATACATCACAAAGTGCTTAACAACATCATTAAACAAACATACACGAAAGAGGTCATATAAAATGAGGTGACCTGATGAGCCACATGGTTAAGAAATGAACAAATAAAACACAATACATAATACATACAGAAAGTGTAGGCCTGTTGCATACAAATTACCCAAACGCCTGTCTTAAACAGGTGAGTCTTTAAGTGACCTTTAAAAGAATACACAGAGTCAGCAGACCGTAAAGGTGCGGGCAGAGCTTTCCAGAGTTTAGGTGCTACGACTTCGAAAGCTCGACCACCACGGGTCTTAAGGCGAATACGCGGGACAGACAACAGATTTTGCATGTTGAGATTGAGGTCAGCAACCAGCAATTTTCCTTTATCATAGTTGTAGGCCAAAAGTGATTCTTACATTTTCCAATTGTAAAAATATGTTGCCTTAAGATTTGCATTAAGACATACAATATATAACATATACCCGCAATTATGTTTATAATAAATTCTCATAAAGTTAGGAAAAGTCATGAAGTATCAAAGCTGATAAAACAATATTAAATATGTTTTTTTGTGTTGTTAAAAAAAGCCCAGTGTCTCCTGGACCCAATGCACAACAATTAGGTTGATTAACTATTATTCATTCTTCTTTTTCATTTGCACTCTTAACCGCACACTTTAACTTTTGCCTCTTAGTTTTACTAGTCATTTTATTCCTTTCAAATGAAACCAGCATGCATTTGCATTTCAGCGTGAATCACTTCTGACTTCCTGTGCTGCAGGCATGTTCTCTCTAAGTGTCCGAGCACCTTGCATATTTAGTAATCACAACTATCCATAACCGCCTGCATCCAGTGTGTTGCTGTTCTCTCATGTGGCCAGTAGACGGTGCTTTTCCCATTCAAATGACTCAGTCGCTCACTGCTGGATCATTTCAGCACTGTTTTTACCCAATACAAAAGTAGATTTGTTGTTTAACCTCTTTGATGAGTTCCCAGATGGGAACAATTGCTTGATAATGATAAAATCAGACAACCATAGCAAAGATGATTGTCTTTGTAATGAAACTTGGGATAAATAAGGAATCATGTGAAGTTTTTCTAACCTCTCAGAATAGGCTGATGCTTTGCTTTTGTTTGTTCGCTTCTCCTTAAAGACTTGGTATAGTTTTGCTGAGAGGAATGAACGACACTGATGAGAGGCTAATAGACTTGACAATTATTACTGAAACTCATTCAGTGATAAATTCTTTGTGATGGCCTTAATCACTTCTCCTCTTTTCTCCCTCATAATATTACACACAAGCAGCTTAGTTCCTCTATCACACTAGTCATGAGGTTTTCTAATTTCCTATTCACATCTCACCTCTGAGTCTCACCACCTCTCACTTCCAAATCCGGTGCTCAGCAGCACTTATCTCATGAGTCATGTTTGACCTCTGAGTTCACAGTTACAAAATATCTCACCTCTTCTAACTCTCTCTTACACATCCACGCATGCTACTCTCACCTTTTAGGCTTGAGCACTGATGGAAAGAGACAAACCCCTCTCAGTAGAAAAAAGCCACACAGTGTAAATGGAGTTACATTATTGATGCCGGGTGAAAGAGGAGTAAATGGCAGCAGGCTCCATTACGGGCTGCCATTACTGTGAGAATAACTTTTTCAAGTGAGCTCCATTCCTCACAATATTCTTTTCTGTGATTTTAAATCATGAAACACACTTCTTTTTGTTTTTATTTTCTATTAGAATCAGTGGTAGGGGTGTTGTGTGTGAATGAAGAGTTAGTGCTGTAATCTAGGGCTGCAACTAACGATTATTTTCATTGTCGATTGTCGATTGTTTTCTCGATTAATCGATTAGTTGTTTGGTCTATGAAATGGTGAAAAATGTTGATCAGTGTTTCCCAAAGCCCAAGATGACGTCCTCAAATGTCTTGTTTTTTCCACAACTCAAAGATGTTCAGTTTACTGTCATAGGCTGTGATATTGGTATGTGAATGAACATTTAGATTAGATCCTGATGGTCAGGTTGGCACCTCCTATGGCAGCCTCTGCCATCAATGTATGGATGTGTGTGAATGGTAAATGTTGGTATATAGTGTAAAGTGCTTTGAGTGGTCAGAAGACTAGAAAGGCGCTATATAAATGCAGCCCATAGACCATTTACCAATAGATAAACGTCAAGAGGTTAATCTGTTTTTTAGAACACTCTACAGGAGAAATGCACTAGGTCCACTTGTTTGTCTGCGTCTCATAGATTTCCCATTCGCAGACACATTTTGGAGGACAAAAATAGCTTGTCTGAGTGTAGACAAAATGTGTGTCCACTGTTTACTGCAGTAGCATTCAGGGTAAATAAACCGTTTTTGTCTCAATTGGTGCTTCTGCCAAATTTAGTTAAGCTCACTCGGCTGGTTAGGAATGTGTTGGTTACGGCCCGGGCTTGTGTGCACCTCTAGGGAATGAATGTTTGTGCAAAGTCCGAAAAAGAAAGCTATCCTCACATAACATAACACATAACGTGAAACAGCCTGCAGTAGTTAAAAAAAAGACTCTTTACTAAATGTCATTATCAGTACAACAATGTATAAAATACTCTATTAGATGGCCAGCATTCAAATGTAAAGGTACTCATTATGAGGAGTGACCCCTTTCATAGTGTCAAATTATCGACGCATTAACGTGTAAGGAGCATTTAGCGTTGTAGCTGATGCATGCAAAGCCGAATGGAAGCACTTTATGTACGGCTTGGTCCTTTTAACCTTTAACAATGTGTCACGTTAAATGAAACCCTATGCTTTTTGTCTGCAAAGTAGTGACTGCAACCTTTACAAAAGGTACAAGCTCTGAAATGTGGAGTAAAAGTAGAAAGCTGCACATAATGCCAAAATTAAGTATGAATACCCCAAAATTACAGTAAGGTACTTGAAGAGCAACATGTCAGCTCTGCATTTATGTGAGTTTTTTGAGTATCAGAAAAAAAAGGGACTTTAAATCTTTCCACAGATGCATTAAAAGGGATAGTTCAGGTGTTTTGAAGTGGGGTTGTATGAGGTACTTATCCACAGTAGGTATGTTACCTACAGTAGATGACGGTTGGTTTGCCCGGAGCTTGGAGACATGGACAGGAGTACTGACATGGGAGCAAAGCAGTACAGTGCTGTGGACGGCGACGGCAGAAAAACGTATTTTAGACACCTAAAAAAAGGTATATCCCTTTACGTTTATGCTATATTTTGAATATTTTCCGACAGCGAACTGAACTGAAAGTGAATCGTATCTATACTGTTTTTGTCATCTGAGCCTGCTGGCTTTAGAGAAAGTATAGATAAGTTTCACTTTCAGTTCAGTTCCCCGTCGGAAAGGAGATGGAAAGGGCAGTCTGATGGCAAGATAAAAACATAGATTTTTTTTTAGGTGAGTCTTTCTTTTAGGTGGCTAAAATACATTTTTCTGCCGTCTCCATCCACAGCACTGTATTGCTTTGCTCTGGTGTCGGTACTCCTGTCTGTTTCTCCAAACAGGGGGCACACCAACTGTCATCTACTCTAAATAATACACCTACTATGGGTAACTACCTCCTAAAATTACACTACAAAACACCCAAACTGTCCCTTTAAAGTGTGGTTGGTGGTGGAGAAAGACAGACAGCACAGCAACCTGATAGAAACGGCAGATGAGTGGATTTAGTTTGGCGTGTTTACTCTGCGACAGACAAACTATGTTTCATTACCTGAAAGAGAAATCTAGTTTCAGCACACATCAACCTGCTGTTGTTTACTGTAATATCTGCTCTATAATATGTCATTTTGTCAGTCTGTTCCTGCAGTGTGTAACTCTTCCCCGTGTATCTTTTTTTCTGGCAGTTTTTTCCACTCCACTTTCCATTTGTGTTTTCTCGTCATGCATACCTGGGTGTGCTGGCGTGGCTGTGTGAGCCCTGGCAACAGAGATACAGTGTGTTAGTAAATCATTGTAGAAAGAGATGGATGCCTCTCTCCAACTGCTTCTGCACTCCAGGATCACTGAGTGGAACAGTTACAATGCCTGAGGGTATCCATACCTCTGGGTCCATCCCCAACTCTTTGTTTGTGTGTTGGTGTGTGTGTGTGTGTGTGTGTGTGTGAAAGTACATCATATTCCCTTTAAATAGTAATGACCTGGGAGCAAGGGCACAGGACTGCTTGTTATTGTGCTTTTACGCCTGACACTTACTGCACAGTGGGGAATGCATATATGTACACACACACACACACACACACACACATAAAACACACAAAGGCGTCTGTATGCGCACAACAGGCGCACATGCAAAGTAAAAGTAAACTCCCTGTTGCAGTTTGTGTTGCTCCATAGAGCGAGCTCAGGCGGCGCCTTCGTGAAGTATTAATAAGCACTCTAACAGACAGACGCCTGAGTGCACATATTGTATTAGTATGCCCTGCCTTACATCAAACAATGGGATATGTAGTCTGTGAATTAGGTTTTTTTTTAGGCTCATCTATTATTCTTTATCATGGGACATAACTTGAAAGGATTAGAGGTGAAGGAAGTCCCTTTGAACTTGTATAGTTGGTGCCGTTTTGGATTACATCACATGAATTACATTTTCCATGTCTTTGTTGGAAGGTAGTAGTCCATAGCAACAGTCTGTTATACATAGCAGTTGGCTGATCTGATGTCACATTTCCTGCCTTAGTGGGTTGTAAAAATAAATTATGTATATTAATGGAGGAAATACTAACATTAACTTATTACACGGCTGTGTTGAATACTCGATTCTGATTGGTCAATGATGGCGTTCTGCGGTCTGTAATTTCTCTATAACAGTCCGTTGCTATGTATAACAGACTGTTGCTATGGACGCAGCTCTGATGTCGGACACTGGCGGACCGTTTTTGTGTCAAAATATTGATTTCTTAAATAAGTATCCGTGTAATATGCGGGATAATGTACAGCTAGCCGGTCATTGTTGTGAAAGAATCCCCGACAGGGCGATGAGAGACCAGCATCGCCCTGTCGGGGATTCTTTCACAACAATGACCGGCTAGCTGTACATTATCCCTTACATAATGTGAGATACACCAGATTAATTTAAGCCTGTTTTTCCATATTTGTACAAGCCACATTTTTTCCACACAAAGAGATGCTAATTATCACGTTTAAAGTTTTTGCATGAGAGGGGTCGGTGCTCAAAGTGGGTGTGTTACGCAGTACCGGCACTTATTCATTTTACTCCTTGGCGTACCGTGACTTTTACTTGCGCACCGGAACTTCTCACAAGCTTCGGTACTCTTCCCTACCCACTCCATATCAGGTTCCCTGTGAGATTCATAACGGGGATTCATAACGAGCACAGCTCCAGCGTATTTGCACCACGCCTCATAATCCGAATGATCATAAAAACTATCTGGATAAGTCGACGCATGGCACGTTGTAAAACAATTAGTGAATTCTTTGTCATACTTTTTTTTATTTGTGAACAAATATAATTAATGAAACATTATTCAAAAGTTTTCTGAATCTGCTCTTTTAGGGCAAACACTTCCAGAAGAATTAAATGTTCAGAAGAAGGCTGTGATATGTGTATATACATGATAAAATAATCATTTAACTAGTAATAATAATGGTCCTAAATTATGTTAAATTGCATAGTTTTAAGTCAAAAACCTTCAAATTTTCTTGGGGAACGACCCCCAAGCCCAATATCTCCCAGTATCTTTTATTCACTGTATAAATTCAGAATGTGTCTGTTTATTCTGCTGCATAATATGTATAAGCATCCTGACTGCGACACAGCCGCTAAAACCTTAATGATATCCGACTATAGGCTACAAATAACACAGGAAAGCACTTTAACTATTAACACTAAACACACCACCTTGACACTGTAATGCTCCATTTGGGATATTATTGGGGTATTATGGGTCTACTATAAAAGATGCATAGCACAAGTATAATTATATAGCAATAAAACCACAGTTGATTATGACTGACACAGTATGACATGCTTAAAGAAATAAGGAATAAATAAGGAATAAGTGGCAAGAGACTGCTGATACCGGCGGATACACACCCCAACATGTGAATAAGAGAATACTGGCACTTATTTTATTCCACTTCAAGCACTGGTCTTAGGTAAGAGATAATATATCTCTGTATCTGTCATTGTAGTGAAATAAATATAGACCGGGCGATGCAGCCCGTCTTCTTCATCGCACTGAAGAGGTTTATTTCACAATGACCTGCTAGCTGTACATTATCCCGCTTATTACACGTCTACCTACTTAAGAAATCAATCATTTTACACAAAAATGACCATCCATTGTCCCGATGTCAGAATTGCGTCCATAGCAACGGTCTGTTATACATAGCAACGGTCTGCTATAAAGAAAGAACAGACAGCAGAATGCCATGATTGACAATCAGAATCAAGTATTCAACAAAGCCGTGTAATAAGCGTCAATAAGCACTTGCTAAATACTGAAATACCTGTGGATGAGGAGGATGTCACACATTCTCAAAGTGTTAATTGACCAACAACAAGGCATTGCATAGTCTAATAGTAATTAATCTCAGAGGCTTTATATTTGGTAACAGGAGAGAACTTCAGAGACCAGGTCCAAAGCACACTGGAGCACACGGATTTAAGGCAATCAACTTTACTTAAAGACTTAACGTTTCGACACCAACTGCGTCTTGAGGAGCTCCAGTCTACAGTGGGAGAGTGGGCTACATTTGTTTTAACGCCACTAACTCCTTTAACGCAACTTGTGATTATTAGGTTTTAGCTGGCTCAGCTAAAACCTCAGCTTTGAAGCTAGAGTGAAGAAACGAAGAAACGAAAGATATGTGAATGAAAATGGGTTCTATGGGTACCCACAAATCTCCCCTTTACAGACATGCCCACTTTATGATAATCACATGCAGTTTGGGGCAAGTCATAGTCAAGACAGCACACTGACACACTGACAGCTGTTGTTGCCTGTTGGGCTGCAGTTTGACATGTTATGATTTGAGCATATTTGTTATGCTAAATGCAGTACCTGTGAGGGTTTCTGGACAATATTTGTCATTGTTTGTGTTGTTAGTTGATTTCAAATAATAGATATATACATACATTTGCATAAAGCAGCATATTTTCCCACTCATGTTGATAAGAGTATTAAATACTTGCCAAATCTCCCTTTAAGGAACTTTTTGAACAGATAAAAAAATGTGTGATTAATTTGTGATTAATCATGATTAACTATTTTAATCGATTGACAGCCCTAATTCTTACTAAATAATTTTTGATACACGTACATGGACGTTGTCACTGATGACAAGTCACCAATAAGTATTTATATATGAACTTCTCTCTTTTAATTATTATGTAATGTATGATTGTTCACCCTCCCTTAATGCACCTTTTTTTCCCTTGGGTTATTTAAGACAATATGAGTCTCAGATCGGTTTGATGAAGACTCAGTTGGCGTTGAAACATTAGTCTTTAAATAAAGTTGATTGCCTTAAATCCTTGTGCTCCAGTGTGTTTTAGGACCTGGTCTCTGAAGTCTCTCCTGTTACAAGATTGCCTTATTCTGTGAGCACCGGACAGGCCTACTAATCCTTATGAAATGGTTGAAGCGCGTCTAACCTCCTTTCTTCGCTTCATATTTGGTCACAGGAGTCTGAACATTACGCCAATTATGTGTTCATACAAAGTGTACAGAATAAACATGTGGATGAGGGGACCCTGCAGTTTCAACTTTGTCCACTTGATGTCACAAACATTACAATGACAACTCAGGCGGCGTTGCAGGGAGAAGTGAACAGAGGCTGTGTGTTGGGATGAATGCTCACCCAGCCAACAGAAAATGAGAAGTTATAACGATGAGTGACATTCATCAGGTGTGCGTTCGGTTGACGTGATCAGTAGGAGGAGAGACAGAGCTCTAGGCAGCCTTGTAGCACCAAACCTCCGCAGAACGTATTTAGAGAACCCCAGAGACGAGGCGAGGAGCTGGGGAATAACATCGCCTCAGTCCCTTGTGTTGCCTAATCACCTGCATCTTAAGCAAAGCAGACGTTTTGCCCTCAGATGATCCCGCTCTGAAAGTTTGAGAGAGAACTTTAAAGGGAGCCATTTTGAGTGCAGATTCCATTGTAATGAGTCGATAGTAACTGTGATGAAATGCATGCCTTTGCTGTAAACCTGTTTTTAATTAGCATATGCACCTTTTGTGAATATTAATGTAGACTCTTAATGAGACTGGTGCAATTAGAGAAGGTAGGCTGAGAGCTACTTATGCACATTTTTTATTCTGGAGAATATGTGTGCTCTTTCTATTTCGAGAACTTGGCAATGATTCATTTTCACATTTACTTGTTAAGCATTTTTAGCGGAAAGCCGTCAATATCAACTTAGCTCAACCATTATAAAAGCAACTGAGCTAATAATGCTTTTCAAGTGTGTTCTGCTCTTCAAGAGTCGGCCAGTGTCAATAATGAACGGCTTGTGTTTGTGAGTCAGTGTTGCTGAAATGAGGCAGTTAATTGATGAATGAATTGTTCAAAATTTTTAGATTTGATCAGAAGATCTAAGACTGTAATGTAAATATGAAGCTAGCATAGCTTATCATAAAAACTGGAAACGGGTGCCAGTACCTCTAAAGTTCACTAATTAACACGTTTTATTTAAGTTGTGGTTTCAAACATACAGTGGGTAAAATAAGTATTTAACACATCACCATTTTTCTCAGTAAATATATTTCCAAAGGTGCTATTGACATGACATTTTCACCAGGTGTCGGTAACAACCCAAATAATCTATACATACAAAGAAACCAAAATAAATAAGTTCAGAAATTAAGTTATGTGTAATAATGTGAAATGACACATGGAAAAAGTATTGAACACGCTTACTGATATTTATTTAATACTTTGTACAAAAGCCTTTGTTGGTAATGACAGCTTCAAGACGTCTCCTGTATGGAGAAACTAGTCGTATGCATTGCCCTTTGACCAATAAAACATAACCTAACGTGCACTTTATAAACAATTCTTTTCTCACACACTATGAACATTTTTTAACGTTAATATGATCATTCGTACAGCTAGATGTATGTTTGATTCTGAAAGCATTATTTCCTGTCTATGGGCAGAAGTTCTTGTGATATTCTCCTGGCCCATTGTTCCACACAAACAGTCTTCAAATCTTGAAGGTTCCGTGGGCGTCTTCTATGAACTCTGATCTTCAGTTCTTTCTATAGATTTTCAATTGGATTCAATTCAGACTGTAACCGCTGTAATCCCCTCTAGAAATATAATATGTCATTTTTAAACTTTGTTTTTTTGTACGAAGTAACAAACTAGATATAACATGTTAATTAGTGAGCTTTAGAGGTGCTGGTAGGTGGATTTTAGCCGTGTTTTCACTGCATGGTATGACTCACTTTTGGTACCAGGTCCTTTTCTCTGTGCTGTGTTTCCACTGCAGATAGTAACACCTCAATATAGGCCTGATTCTCAGCTGATCGCCGTAGTGACAGCACGTGAAACTGCGTTGGCATCATCTTCAACGAGCGAGTGTTCCGCTGAATCATTTTAACGGGCAAACAAACAGAGGATCTGCACTACACCCATTGTAAGGTGTAGCGCACGTTGTGTTTCCGGCGCAGTGCGGTATATTTAATTTTTTAAAATCTGGCTCGAGTGAATTAAAAATTGGTCGGTATTGACTGCCGCTTGGACTTTTTAAAAACGGCGGGTTTGCGCACGATGTCCCGTGTCGCGCTAGTGATGATTGTCTCTGACCAATCTGTGGTGTGCAGTGTTTTAACTCCAACTTCTAGTATCGACTCTCGCTTGGAGCCTCGACCGAGGTTGTACCAAGAATGGAGTGGCTCTATTGGTTCCATCCACAGCTTATGCTAATGGATACGCGAAAATAACCGTTCAAATGTGTAACGAACTGAGCTGTACTACTCGGTGGAAACGTACCATTTGTTATTCTTTCACAGAGCCAAATGGCTTCATATTTACCGTACAGCGTGGAATCGATCTTCTCATCTAACTCCTGGCAATGAAGCAAACAAGCGTATTTTCCCCAAAATGTTGAACTAATCCTTTAAAGTAGAATTCAAGATGTCCATCCAGGCAGAGTGAGAATGAAAATGCTTTGGTCACGGAAAAAGAGACTTTCGCAGGCCGTCTGTAAAGTAGCTGACTTTGAAGGCATCACAGGGGTGAATCCAACTGGCACCCACCGCCAGTCTCCACTATACGCTCCCCGAGGTGATGATCTCAGAATGAACTACAGCAAACGCTAAGTACCTCTGTAATCTCTTTATCATTGACCTGTTGAGACCTGTCTGCGAGTGCTGTCCAACATCTGAACTGTCCATGACATCACAGGCCTTGTAACCGGCTCCTGTTCATCGCCTGACTTGACAGACAGGTGCTTATGTGTCATGCCCGCCCCGCCCCTCCCCGTATAGCATGAGATAAGCTGCAGGGAACGCTAACTCCATAATAGCACTCACAGGCCATGCCCATTAGCTCTAAATAACACTCTTGGAGTGCAAAGCACCGTCGTAGACACCATAATGGCCACATTAACGAGCATTACACAGCCATTGGTTTTTAGAACCGCTTACTGCCACTGAGCTCATGCATCATAACAGTGTGTTCAACATTACGCCCCGCGATCGCTGTGACTTCTTTTGTGTTGACTGGGCAACTTGGCGTCGGCTCTCCCCACACGTCTTCCTGTCTCAGTCGTTGCACTTGTGCCGCCTATTTTCCACTCTGCCTCAGTTTGTTACTCACCTTCTTCTCTCTGTTCTATTTGTTTAATCTGCTCCTTTCTCTGTTGGTGATATTCGTTCTCAAACAGCCTCTTTTTCTCCCCACCCTTCACTCTCAGTCCCTCTCGCCGCTCATCTCCACACTACAAAGATGTTTTCTTGGTGAACACCTATTATTTAGCCTCGTCTTCCTCCCTCTTCCCCCTCTCTGTCTCAGTCACAGTGTTATATTCTTACATGCTGCTTGAGAGGATTTGTCCATGTTCTTTGGCATTATGCAGCTGAAAGCACATTGTCCTGCCAATACCACCTCATCTCTTCCCTTTGTTGGAAACAATAGTCACTAAATATCCTTCCAAACACCATCAATCCACCAGTGTAATGAAGTTGGAGAAATAGGTGCACTCTTTCTTCCCTCCCTGCATCCGCACTTGAGACAGGAGGATGGATGGATGATGAGTTTGGAGAGAGGGAGTTATTCTCAGCTGTCGGGCTGTCTCCTGTCTAGACAGTGGGTCAGATGAGCCAGAAGATTTGAATGTCAGCTGCCAAGACATGAGAAAACTTTGGGTTTTAACTCTGGATTAACTGTAGATCACCAAGTTCTGAAACTCTGTTTTCTTCATTTTCCTGAATGTAGATATACAGCAAATCATCGCCTCATTTTATAAAATGTGGATACAGAGAGCGAAATTTGGTTTCAATTTGGGTTGTCAATCAATTAAAATATTTAATCCTGATTGATCGCAAATTAATCGCCCATTTTATTATCTGTTCAAAATGTACCTTAAAGATGTGTCAAGTATTTGATACTCTTATCAACATGAGTGGGCAAATGTGCTGCTTTATGCAAATGTATGTATATGTATATATATTATGGGAAATCGATTTACAACACAAATCAATGACTAATATTGTCCAGAAACCCTCACAGGTACTGCATTTAGCATAAAAAATATGCTCAAATCATAACATGGCAAACTGCAGCCCAACAGGCAACAACAGCTGTCAGTGTGTCAGTGTGCTGACTTGACTATGACTCGCCCCAAACTGCATGTGATTATCATAAAGTGGGCATGTCTGTAAAGGGGAGACTCGTGGGCACCCATAGAATCCATTTTCATTCACATATCTTGAGGTCAGAGGTCAAGGGACCCCTTTGAAAATGACCATGCCAATTTTTTCTTTCCAAAATTTAGCCTCCTTCGCGACAAGCTAGTATGACTATGTTTGGCCTCTTTACTCCAGCCTTAAAACTGAGGGCCGCTACAACCTAAAAATTGCAAGTGCCGTTAAAATGAATTAGTGTTAACGCGTTAGTTAGCCCTAGTTTCAATCAATAAAAAACTATAGACACTTTCCAGGACTTTTAAATTATACACTAGATCACAAACATTAGTGACTCTTGTCTGAAATACTCGAGAGAAGACTGTTTTATAATTGATGGCAAGGCTTCATCATAATCCTGTTCTTGCTCTCTGTGTTATGCAATTGGAATAATAATTCTCATTGGCTCATTGTCTAAATGTGCTTTGTGTTCTACTGATTATACCAGAAACAAAAGGGAAGTTGGGCGATAAGAAGTCATTTTGTTTAAATTATAGGAAGTGACTCTGCACAAAATACACACAAAATCACCTCTGAATCGTATTCAAAGAACATCATCAGCATTACATCTGATTGATATATACAGTATAGTTTAAGGACTTGTATTAGTCATGGTAGGTATGGTCGATAGGTATGACAGTGAAATCTTGTGTCATATTTCCCCTGTTCTATCTTTTTTCATTTTTGTCTCCTGCGGGTGCCAGACTTATCCATTCCGTACCGGCTTTAAGATCCCATGTTGAGGGATTACATTAATCTGATTAAAATGAAAAAAAGGTAACAGCTATACATTTTAGCTCTAATCATATTACAGATGAAAAAGCACATGGCTGCTCAGAGATACTGGCGTCGAAGTGCTGTCCGTGGTGCTGATCCTACAGCAGGGCCTGCTGTAGGATCAGCACCACGGACAGCACTCCTAGCATTTACATTGTAAAAATATGTAGTGCTGCAACGATTGATCGATTAGTTGTCAACTTTTAAATTAAACGGCAACTATTTTGATGATCGATAAATCAGTTTGAGTCATTTTTTTAAGAAAACAAATTCAAAAGTCTCTGAATACAGCTTCTTAAATGTGAATATGTTCTGGTTTCTTTACTCCTCTATGACAGTAAACTGAATATCTTTGAGTTGTGGACAAAACAAGACATTTGAGGACGTCAACATGGGCTTTAAGAAACATTGATCGACATATTTCACCATTTTCTGACATGTCATAGACCAAACAACTAATCGATTAATTGAGAAAATAATCGATAGATTAATCGACAATGAAAATAATCGTTACTACCATTTTTTGGCCAATAAAAGTTCATGTTGACTGTGGATATAAACTAAATTATAACTGTACAGTATTACTGAGTTACTGTGTATGTGATAGCTGGTTTGGGTTGTAATTACCACTCTATTCTTGCTTTTTGTCATTAATTCAGTGCTCTTCATCATATCATATTATCCATTTACTAACCTGCTGTCTGTCTTTGCCTCTGAACCTCCATTCACTGTTCCAGCCTCCATCGTAGCCCAGAAGTGGTGGTGCCAGATGCATCCCTGTATGGACGGAGAGGAGTGTAAGGTCCTGCCTGACCTGACTGGCTGGTCCTGCAGCACTGGCAACAAAGTCAAAACCACCAAGGTGAGAACAACGTCTGTCTGTTTTTGTATTTTTGTACACAAGTGTGGTCTTGTTTGCATGCCTGTCTCTCACACATTTGTGAGACATTTGTTGCCTGTGCTGTTTTCTGTGCTTGTACAGTGTCACCTACTTGTTAGGGGTGGGGGGGGGGAAACTTGATACAGCAGAGTATCACGATATTTTGTGTGGCAATATTGTATCGATACACGGATGTCAAGTATTGCTCTTTTGTTATATATCACACTATAAGTCGTTCAGAGGTTGTAGCGGGCTCAGATAAGATACTTAAGATACTAATATCATATGAAACTAGAAAACCTAAGGAATCAATTGGTACCAACCGTGTCATGTTTCGGGAAGAATGCTAAATAATTAGCATTAATTTTCAAGGGGTCCCTTGAACTCTGACCTCATGATATGTGACTAAAAACTCTGAGATAAACAGAGTGAAAACTGTATCTTATTAGATAAAACAGATGTTGCCAAACTGCATTGAAAAAAGGTCATAATTGCATAGCAATGCTAATTTTAAATTTATTTTTTTTTAACCGATATTCAAACCTCAGTAACTGATTATTAATTTCTAACCGACAACAGCGGTGGTTGTAATGCCGAACAAGCCACCCAGCTACAACGATAAACCGATGCACAAACAGGTTGAATCCATCATTTATCACCAGCTGCAGTGTATAAGCAAAATAGATAACTGAGTGCCCGGTTCACCCGTCCGGTAGAGTTAGCAGCCACGGTCCAGCGGGTGTATTGTTGAAGACACATTCAGCCACTTTCCCAGTAAAAATCTCTACCGCATCATTTAGTTTAGTTGCGAGGTTGTCAGCTGTGTGTCTGCCTGACGTACCCTGTCAGTGCAGCGTAACGTTAGCGAGTGTCCGACATACCGTGTGTGTTTATGTGCTACATTTCGC
>CAKAKQ010014290.1:0-17594 GCA_916700675.1 Helicolenus avius
GATGGTGGAGCATGCTCCCCACCCGATGGCTCACGTGTCGCTTTTCCACGCAGCTCATGATGTCAACAACCTTCTTTCAGTCTCGTGCATCACCCGTCTTGCCTCCTCTACAGCTCCTGCAGCTCTGTAGACCCTTTGGTTTTCGTCCAGCTCACGTTGGCATAAGGGAAGTGGTGGGATACGTGAACTTCCTAAAACAAGACAATGAAATTAGTGTCAGTGTTCAAAAGTTGCGGCTTTAAACCAATCTACTCACTCGCATATTGTAAACAGTTATCATTCCAGAATTTGTTCAGTTCAAAAACTTAAGAAAGGTTTGTTTGACGATTACTTTAAAAAGTTTTGAACTCCGATTGCACCAATGACCTTTATGTACACGATATGTGCCGGCTTCGGGCATGCTGTCACTATGCAGGCAGCAGACAAACACTTCATACCATGCTCTTGGCTATTTTAAGCACTGTATGGTGCCTTAAGCTGTGAGCACTAAACATACTGTTGGTGGCTATGAGAGCAGCTCCTAGTCCATTTATAGGAACGTTATTAGAAAAGATGAACATTTTCTTTGTTCATGTGTGCCTTTCAAAGGAAAGACCCACGCTTCACAGTGGTCCCTTTCAAATGCAATCATATCTTTTTTCACATTGAATGGGTTGATATCTAGACAATTCCTCTGCAGAGGTCCAGAACAATATTCATGCCTGCAGATTTACACCATAGAGCGTAGGAAATGCATGCAAATCATCACATCAGTCACAGAGCGCCTCAGCAGCTGCTGCTCTACTATAGCTTATACTTTAGCGGGTGAGGTCTTAGAATAGCTCATTAACCCATTTATATGTCCTGTCCTGGGAGAATAGCCACTGGCATATAACTCAACTCTTCAGTTATCTACATAACCACGACTCTCCTTATAAGCAGATGAGGTTGAGACAAATATAAACACAGACATTCTGTGGTGTATTTTATTGTTTCTGTAGACTACATTAAAAGTGTATTGTTTGAAAGCAGTTGTCATGAACCTTTCATCTTCACAGTCAAGGATGAGTTGAGGATATGTAGGTGAGTTTACAACAGCCATTAAGACAAATCATTATTATTATTAGAACCGAACAAACCAGGTAATATTGCTAGAACTTAGTGACTTTACTGTATCCTTAGACGGACTTCCAGAATGTTTTGGCTTTCCAGGAGACATTGGTCGCCAACAGTCTACCAGCTCTCATAACCAGAGATCAGTTAGCAACTACGGTACTTTCCCAGCATCTGCTTGTGTATTTATACCCAAGGAATGGTTGCCAAATTAACTATACTGTATTTAGGTGCAACCTTTGGAATATCATTTTATTTATTTTGTTCCTGTGTAAAAATGATATGACGGTATGTATGTGTAATGATTTTATAGCAATAAAATCCAGGTCCCCTTGTGCTCTAGGTCTTTTTGGACAGTTAAGCCACCCTTAACCACTTACATTCTGTCCGCTGGCCCTCAGTATTTCCATATACAGTAACATCCATATAATCACACTGCTCCCTCACCTTGATGATGGGTCTTTCATGCTGACTGTAACCGTCCAATCTAGACTGTGGTATCAAATCCTAGAATCCAGTGCAGAATCACCTGCTGAGAACAAAGTCTAGTTAGCAGTCGTCCTTCATAGCAAACAAACTCTTTTTCTGGAAGTTGCAGCAACAAAGAAAACTCACCAAAGTGAGTCAAGCCCTCAGATCCATGCACTGGTGTGTCCAGGGCTCCTGACAGCGAGCTCAGAAGATACCAAAATAGACGCACAAGTCGGTGTGGCCAAACTGAGCAGCAACACAGGGTGCAGCTAGCTAGCTCACATTGGAATAACCAGTGGGTGTCGAGTAGCAGGGCAAGGCAGGCCAGCAGGATGAAATGGACACTGTCATTGGTTATTTTTGTAACTAAGCAGTGAGGACCGATAGGCTCCCTCATGGGACCAACTCTTTACCATTAGGCACCTTTGAAAACATGACGGGGCCTTCGATGAGGCATCAATACTTTGAGTCTTGGTGGGAACTATGCAAGTGTTGTCGTGGGGTTCGATGTACTTACCATTAGCTAACATTTAGCTTGTGACTCATTTAGCCTCTGTCACCCAGGGAAACAAGCTTTCTGATATAACCCGTTACATCACACAACTCCAAATTAGCGCAACAATCCCTGAAGTGGAGATTGGTAGATGGATGTGGCTGGATGTCTGCTGACTGATATGACTATGGTGAGGCTGGGCTAATTCCTGTTGGTCAAGCTCTGTTTACAAGGCTGTGTTGTGGACATGAAAGTGTGTGACTGGGTAGTCTAGTTTTAGGACCAATGCAGCTGTTGTTGCTGTGAGATTAAGCTGAAATAGAGGGGGGGAGGCATTTTGTTGTCTTGTTGCCCTTCGTGAGTCAGAGGAAGTCAATGAATGAGGTCACATGGGAAGGTTGACCCTGTGCATCCCCTAAATGGAGAAAGTGGCGTGTTTATTAAATACCATGTGGCTCAACTTGGTTTTATATGTCATGAGATAACAATATGCATAGCCCCACTGCCTGTATATAGCATCGCCATCATCTGTGGCACCTGTTTCAATATGAGTATTGGCCATAAAATGAGTTTTGAAAGCATGGAATCAATTTCTGTTGAATCCTTATTGGCCCCAACTCCATGGCTCCGCATCCACAGTGTTTGGCTGCCCTCCATCAAGGTGCCATATTTAAGCTGGTCTATTTCTGTCATGTTGTATTTCAAAAAGATAACAGCCTGCCGTCTCCACCGACTGCACCTTCCACACTTCAGCTAATCAGTCAAATGCTAACCTTGCACCTGTTAGTTGACTAGGTTTAGGCAGTAACGCATGCTATTTTCTGCAAAAATAAATGATCTTCAAATTTATGTTTAATGGACAAATACTGTAAACCTGCACCATGTCTCAGTCAAAGTGCATGCAATCAGGTTAAAAAGGTCAGTGTTGTCTCTTGATATGCAATGGACAAAAACATTTATGCAAATCATATAATTTCTTTTTTATTCCAATAATGTGGTGTGTTCATTTCGACAGGGAAAAGTCCCTGCATTGTCTTATGCAGATAGAATTACTTGCTAAGCTGTGTGGGAATATCATGTTGTGAGCAGAGGTACTGTATGTGAGGGCATTTCCCTTTTACTGTCTGCACTCATGTCTTGCCCAGAATAAGGCCTCACATGGGCCTGCCCCCCCTTGCCCTCTCCTCTAGCCCTTTTCTCACCTTTCTCTTTTTGCCTCCAACCCTCCAACTTCAAATTAAACCCAGTGCTTGCGCCAGCTACCCAGTAATTCCCTATAGGCCCTGGCCAAAAAGCAAACCCATGCTATAACAGGAGTTGGAGTGGAATTCTGACCAAAATCTAACTCTAACAATTCAGCCTGTTCGCACGAAAAGGCGTAAAAATGCCACGATAATGCGCTAGGCGTTTAGCGTGCAATAAGTTCCGCGTTTTTATTTGTACAGCATGTATCCTGTACTGACTGCAATGTAAACAAATCCATGTATAAATCCTGCGGTAAGAGTTAGTGATGTCGTATGAAAAGTAAGAAAGACCATTTATGGCGGTGGGTGAGGAGGTGGTTAGGTCCAACAAAGACTGGACTTCTAACCAAGAGACCGTGTTTTGTTTTGTAGGTTAGTGACGATTGTCACGTGACAATTCGATATCATTTGAACCGTTGTAAAATACATGAAAATAAACAACATAGAGCAGATTTCTTTAGTCTATCACATTCATAAAAGATTCGACTGGCATCTCTGACTGCTTTGGCTCATAATATACCTGTCATACCAAGAGAACAGCTTTAAAAGCAGACAGAAAGGTGACAACAGACACCAAAGTATGAAGTCCAGTCCACCAGGGTCAGGATTCAGTCTTTGTTTGTGCCCTTTATGACTGACACCCACATGTGTTCTGGTTGGCTGTGAAACCACAGGGAGCCAGCAAGGCAGTCAGGCTCATGCTCCTTCATGCCCACTGAGAAATGGGACAGACAGGCAGAGGGGGTAACTGGCCTTGAGGACTGACAGGCTGGTAAACCCAGGTATGGTAACTTTATAGGACAGCTGACACAGATCATATACAGAAGAAGATATTAAGTTATAGTGACAGAGAAACATTGTAACTTACCACACAAATTGTATGTCTATGTTATCTTTATGTCAATGCATCCTGATTAGTGAGTAGTACAGCCACAAAGGGTACGTGTTATGATGGTAAAATAACTTTGTGTTATAGAGGACCTGTATTACTTTTTCACATGGCAGCAAAAACAACAACAAATGTTGTGAAATGAAAATGTCAAAAAGGTCACAGTAGAAATGAAACACAGATGCTACATTGTTTTTAAAAACAGTAAAGGTGTTTCCTCACAGGTACTAAATGTGTTGTGATCTGTCTGGAAGAAATGTACTTCTCTGATTAGGTATAAAAACTAAAAAAGTAGCCGAGATTGCAGCCAGCAGCTCAAACTTCATCACACAGCCAGCCGTTATTGGCCTTGTGTGAGGGGAGTGATGACAGGACCGTAATAACTGATACCCTCGAGGGCCGATATGGTAGGCGGCTGACCAATCAAAGGAGAGCATTAACATGCTGCAAATGCAGTCCCGTCATCATCGAATGAAAAAGTTGAGATGTTAAACATGCTTGAATAACCAACTGCCAGACACACTATCAATTGGATCTAGCCTAGTTTGAGCTGAGACCTTGACCTTTTGATATTTTATTGGCAGTAATCAACCTGAGGAGCATCACGGCTGCTGTGTTAACATCTGGGAAACAACCATATCAGTAACCTACATCTAACAATCTATGTCAACAAGTATCAGTGTCAACCATATCGTGCTGCTCATCAGTCATAAGGTGCAAGCTGAAAATACATGAAAGAATATATAAAACTTAAATGGCCTGAATTAAAATTTGCTCCAATGTTTGAAGTGCTATAATTCTTACTAGTCAATGCTAAAACTGTGGTTAAAACTCATCCCAAGAACTGTGAGGGGCCTTTCATTACAGCAGCTTACACATTCGACAAAAGTCACATACAGTAGACGCGTAATCTTTTCATCAGCAAAGCTTTGAAACCCACAAGCTCAGGAAACTGCTCATCATTATATATGAGAGAGGACTTGCAGCGCGTCAAGAAGTCGTTAAACTGCCCAGAAACACCACGAGAGATGAGAGCATTTCAGACGTGTGGGTGTTTGTCAGCTGTCATCAGGGCTCTCCTCATCAGTGGTGAGTACAATGAACATCTATCTGTATGTTGTAGTAAATAGTTCTCAGCCATATCGATGTGATAATGCTTGGTTGATGAATTGGATGAGGTGAGTAGGCGCATGCTGTGTAGTGTTATTAGCAGGAGTTCAAAAGAGACCTGTGAGCTTTTTAATTTTTTTTTACGATGATGGTAAAGACCATTAGATGTCAGCAAGGTCATCTTGACAGTTGTTAGTAATAAGAGTAAACTGCCCTATGAAGCCAACTTGAGAAACTACTTAATTTTTTCACATTTTCACGTTTTATTTTTCATGTAAAAAATGAATGTCCCATAAAAATGTATAATTCCTATGAAAACAGCATACAAAACTACAAAACAGCACAAAAAAAAATGTTTAGTCACTATATTTATATATCTTACTTGCACTACACTCTCTGCCACAAAGATACAGCTAAAACAAGCTAGCTGGTAACATAGCCAAGGCTAGCCAAGTTAAATTACTTTATTTTTTCCCCATCTGTTGTCTTAAAAATTGATGAACTGACATGTTGGTAATGCAGGTCGTTATTTCACATAACTAGCAGTAAGTATTAGCTAAAACAAAGAGCTAGCTAAGATCCCAGGGGCTGCCACCTTGGCTTCCAACTGGAAGCCAAGGTGGTTTATCACAGTTTATCACAGTTTATCACAGTTTGATATGGTTAAGCTACATTAGCTACATTTAAATGTATTGAATAGCAAATTAGCTTAGTGTTTTGATTTCAACATAAATGTTAACGGTAGAAGAACAGAGAGACATTGTATCTGTTCTGACCAGGAGGGAAAGGCCTGAAGTTAGTTAAAAAGCTTTTAGCATTTCAGTGGGAATTTCAAGTTCAAGTTAGCCATATTAGCCTTTTGGCTAGCAAGTTAAGCTTGCTAGCCAACCAGCTCTAAAAGTTCCAACATCATAGTAATAGTGAATGGGAATCGCGGTGCATTCTGGGGCGGCGCCGCCATTTTTGGACGGTGGTGTCATTATATATCACCAGTCAATCATACATTTTTAGGTTGGGGGTAAAATAATAAGTCTAAAAGGCATAATATGAAGGCATTAGGCTACAACCTTTACATGGTTTGCCGGCCAGCCTGAAAAATGCAATCCCTTTATTCTCTATTTCACTGCTTCTTCTCCTTTGTAGGGAAATGTAGTTTATTGAAATCAAACAAATCAATTCATTAAAATTCAAAGGGATTTGTGTTGCTGCCAGTTTCAGGCTTTTTACCAATAATGTTAATGTGATATTATTTGTATCTGCAAGACTTGCGTTTGTCTCTTGGCTTGGGGCTGCTCATGCTTGCTGGACACATTGACACATTATGTAAGAGGTCATGCTCTGGTCACTGGAAACTTTATCTCTCCCAACACTCAGGGCGCGTTAAGCTGAAATTACCATAGACTGATACATAACACATAGATTGTCCCATGACTAGTCACAGGTTTCAATGCAACAGCCAACGCTTTGAAGTCCAGTTTATGACCTTCAGCAAGGTACTCGTTCTTGTGCCGATCACCGAGGGGAAATGCGCGTTCCTGCCCTTACAACAAAATCTAATCAAATCCTACAACATGCTTACAGAAAAATGACCTGTGAAAATATCACAGGTTATTCAGTTTCCTTGTTTATTGATTGGATGATTTCTGCTGAACCTGTATTTACTTTGGTTCTCATTTACGATCTCACGTACAGTAACAACCGGCCTGGTCCCAGAGCTGCCAGAGGAATGCGACTGGTGGTTATAAAATGTAAGATAGCCACTTGCTGAGCATGTATGCTCTGTTTCAGCAACACCCTGCTCCACTCTCCGTTACAGTCATACCTAACCACCCGCAGTACCACTCCTCTGTCTTTTGGCATCTGAGCAGGAGCAGCTGAGTGTCTGGCTCAAGGGTATCTTGGCAACAAAAATTGGATGTCTCTTTCCTATATTTTCCCTAGTATGTCTACAATTTGAAATCCCACTCTAGCTGCTTAATCCTGTGACGCAGAATCAGACATGGTGGATGTCAGAATGACTGTTAAGGTGTAATTATGACATTACGTGGAGCTTGTGTGCACCAAGCCAAGGAAAAAAAAACATGAACCAAGAATAATTTAAAACCATTCAGCATGTCTGATTATAACCAATCAAACCTTGAATCTAAACACATACTGTAATTGCCCAAGGAATCCTCATACAACTTTTGTTTTACTCACGAAAAGTTATTCCTAATTTTTTGTGCGTTTTCCTACAAATGTCCAGCAACATGTGTCAATTTGTGTGTATATATATATATATACACAGTATTTTGTTCTTTATAAAACATATTTTTTTATAGTTTTCACTTTCTATTATCTAAAATTTGAGTCAATTTTTTTTTACTTGCTTGTTACCTTGTTAGGGATATTGAAAGAAGAGAACACAAGGGCTTCAGTGTCACCACATAATTGTTATAAAAGTCTGGCTCTGGCATGCTGCCAACATGCCTACCAGCATGCTCAAGTCAAGATAGGTCTAAAATAAGCATGTGGACTTTATGTGTTTACGCCTGTTTAAGCCTGTCTTTATGTATTGCCATAGATGTTGTCAATCGATTGACTCCACACTTACTTCCAGCACACATGCAATATTTACTGCATGTTGTCTGATGCAGGAGCCAAAGGTCAGAGGTTAACTTCTCTAATCATTCTATACTTGTTACAGGGTGGCTTATATCTTAAGTGATGAAAACCTGAAAACAATGACTGCTGCCGAGGTGTCCTTGAGCAAGGCATTTACATTTCTACTGCCCAAGCAATGTTTAAAAAGTGCTGCAGAATACTGCAGGTGCATGAAAGCTTTACTTCACGATCACTACATATTGTGCAAGTGAACCCTGCATTATCTGATGTCAACAACACTGTGGTGTTAACTTCCTTCCTGTCTGCTCTGAACAGCCTGTTTTTGTGACCTGAAAATAATTAGTGAAAACAATGTGTTTCAGAGTGTTTGCTGACAAGTGTGAGAGGAGATGGAGCAGACTCTACAGAGAAAATAGGTGGGTCAACATGTAAAGCTGAACGCACAACAGCTTAGAGGTACTTTCCAATGAGTCAATGAGTAAGGGTCCGTGTTATAACACTTACAGCATGACCCATGAAACTTCTGTTAAAACATTCACTCAGCAACAATAATGACACTGTAAATTCCTTTGTGTTTATTATGTTTTGTTTAAAGTTTTTAGAGCAAAACCTTAAAAAGTGGCTAAATTACAGAAAGACATTTAATTACTTAACCCAAGTTGTTATCTACCCATTCAGACAGGTCTGGTTTAAGTGCCAGGGTTTTGTGGTCTCTTGGTATCTGACAAATCCAAGGAATATTGATGTTGAGTAGATCAGTGGCTCCCAACCTTTGGGGCAAGTCCACTACAGGGGGTCGCAAGGTACATTTTAGGGGTCTTGAGATAATTAAAAGGAGAAGAAAGCAGACACTGCTTTGTTTTAAGGGGTCACAAGCCAAACAATTTGGGAACCACTGGAGTAGATGATACCATAGGCTGCACCAAATATAATACCTGTGTTAATAAGGCACCAAAATGATCATTGAGATAGATGAGATTAGTTGTCAAAAGCTGGTATTTGCGTCAGACATTTTTGTGCTTTTTATACTTGATGTTAAACTTGACCTTTTTGGGCCGATTGACCTGAAATCGTTGCTGGAATCCAGTCAGCTTTCAACATCTGTAAAATGTTCCAATCAATCACTGTTTGTAAAGTGAATACGCTTCGTAAACAGGACAATTTGTACAAATGACTGCCAGTGTTTTGATGAAGAAGTCGAACTCTCATGAGAATGTTGGCTCACATTGACCAGCAGTAACCCCCTCAATGATTCCTAGACGTTCAGGATTCAGATTGCAAACATGGGTGATGCAATAACATTTTCAGAAAGCAGCATGATACTATGACTGAGACTTTTATCTTCCACACAGTAAACAAGTTGTGAAATCAAACATCTTCTCGTCCTCCCCTCACCTTTCAGACACACATGCGGTGTTTAGCGTGTCAGGAGGGTTGAACATGAGCTGGCATTCCCCAAAGTGATGTTCTGTTCTGTCACAGGTATTGCGTTGCATCTTGTTTGTTAATGGACTTATGACGCCTGCTGGTTGTTTTCGTTCCAGAAATTAAGTACTTTTTGATTGGAGGTGGGATCGGTCTGTTCTTAGCTGCAGTATTTATTATTGTCAAGGTCTGCATCATCAGGAAACATGTCCTTGAATACAACACAGGTGAGGCGATTGACTGTGAGATCATATTACAGCCATTTACTGTTATAATTTGTGAACTGTACGATTGAACAACTAACACATTCTCACTCGCAACTCGTCAAATACTGTACTGACGCTTGGTCAGTGGCCCTACGCTTCTAACCATGATGCTCTAGGTACCCCTCTAGCGTCAGTTTTGGACGTGTCGGGGACGTCATGTCAGTTTCCGCTCATTACATGCGTAGTGTATTTTCAAAATAAACTTCCGTGTTCACAGGAAACATATAGTTTACATTTGTTGCATGCATGCATACAGTGTTTTTTCAAAATAAACTTTTGTGTTCACCGGAAACATAGTTAACGCTCGTTGTATGCATAGTGTTTTTTCAAAATAAACTTCCGTGTTCACAGGAAACGTACATCTTAGCCTTGTTACATGCATATAGTGTCTTTTCAAAATAAACTCCACCGTAAGTTTACTTAGTTTTTAGAATCACTTGGTTAGGTTTAGGCAACAAAACTTCTTGGTTAGGTTTAGGCAACAAAAGTACTTGGTTAGGCCTAGGAAAAGATTGTGGTTCAGGTTAAAATAAGTACATTTGTTCCGTATATTAAGTTTGCTTGTTACGTACCGTATGTATACGGTGTTGATTCAGTAGGCCTACACAAGTTAACAAAAGCAAAATAAAAAAAGTCAACTTTAACTTGGTTTTCACACAGGACACAAACCACGGCCTCCTGGGTGAAAGTCTGTGTTTGTGTGACCTAAACATTCACCCCAGTCTCCTCCCTAAGTGGACTTTTTTGCTCTTTATACTACGTCAGTTTCTCTGTCTGTCTAATATGGATGCAAATGGATTTACATTGGTGTAAGTTGAAAACCTGGTGCGTCTCATATAGACGCTTGGCACAAACCAAGTCTCTGTAATTGACGAGTTGGGAGTGAGAACGGGTTGGAACAACTTATGTCGTCCTCTTATGTTTGTCTTTTTAGATTTTCCTAAATTTCTATTTCTTATATTTAAATCAAGCTAGAATGTTGGATAAAATGTCACTGTGCTTTGTATGGTATATTAACATCATGGTGTATTTATATGTCAAACTGTTCTTCCCTACAGATTATAACATGAAGAGACCTTCAGTGGTAAGATGTTAACCTTAAAGACTGGTAGATTATTGTACTGTACTGACATTAAGATTCTAATATCATCAAAACTATTTTAATTTAATAATCTTTTTGTGTTTTTCTGTCTATCATCCATGAAAAATACATTTTCTAACTTTCTTGTATTTTGTTAATTGAAGGAAACATGTTTGTATCAAAAGGTGCAGGTTCCCATAATCTCTATTTGCTCTCAACCACAGCCTCACATGCTCGCTTTGAGCGATCGCAGCCAATCGGAACTTCCTGTGGATGTGGTGTCAAATGACATGCTAAAGATAAAGGTCAGGCAGAGTGATTTGCAGGATGATGTGAACCCTGCAAAAGTGGCATCTGAATGAAAGGTCAACCAGGCGGCACACAAATGTAGACCTGTTTTATCTTTGTAATTGAACTTCAATAGCATGTAACATTATGATTTTCATAAAAAAGTGTCTGAAGACTGTAATAATGCATTTTTATTTGGCTGTGGAGAGTTGCATCATTTGAAACATAAACAAGGTTTCAGACATTTACAGTAAGAGCCTGAATATGTATGTGTATTTGTATTTCACTCTTCCTTACTGCTCCACTGACACACATACTGCACAGAGCTTGTTTAGTACTACTCAGCAATAAACCTCTGGACTAATAAGCACTTTATACTTTTTCCACAAGGGGGCGATATTTACTTCAGAGAAAAAATACAACCTTAGACTAACTGAAGTCCACTTTCACATCTGAACACCAGAGGAACCTTGCAAACAATTATTTGTACTTTGATCACTTGTATTTACGTCAGAACATAAACAAAAATCACTGATGGGACATTTAATCACATCTGGACAAGCACAATGTGGTCCCAGTTTCCCTTCATGTCCCATATATTGGACATCAAAATAAATCCTTTCTGTACCTTAATCCCAGCTCTCATTTCTTTTTGTAGCACTTTTCCCAATTGCATGGTATTTCTGTATTCAAAGAAATAGCTCGTAAATAGTGTAAATAGAAATAGTGTTTCTTCACACCAAGCATTTCATGGATACATACAGTACAGGAGGAGAAAGCACAACATGTCAAATTTTAGCATACATTGTTCACTAGCTTTATGAGATGTTTTGCTAACTTTGCTGGTGGAGCTAAAAAGGAATTCTTCTATGTTAGCTTTAAAGATATAAGTTCAATATAAATGTATTATTGTGTTAATATCAATTAGGGCTGTCAATCAATTAAAATATTTAATTGAGATTAATCACGTGATTGTTATTAATCGCAAATTAATAATATAATAAATACATTTTTATCTGTTCAAAATGTACTTTAAAGGGAGATTTGTCAAGTATTTAATAATCTTATCAACATGGGATTGGACAAATATGCTTGTATTGTGCAAATGTATGATATATTTATTATTGGAAATCAATTAACAACACAAAACAATGACAAATATTGTCCAAAAACCCTCACAGGTACCGCAATTAGCATAAAAAAACATGTGCTCGGATCATAACATGGAAAACTCAAGCCCAACAAACAACAAGAATTTTTCCTTGCCAAAATTTAGCCTAAGTTTTGAGCTTTATTTAACCTCCTTCACGACAAGCTAGTATAACATGTTAGGTCATCGGTGGTACCAATGGATTCCTTAGGTTTTCTAGTTTCATGTGATAGCAGTATCTTTACTCTAGCTTTAAAACTGAGCCCGCTACAACGTCCGAAAGATCGATTGTGTTAAGGCATTAAAATAAATTTGCGTTAACGCTTTATTATTGCGTTAACTTTGACAACCCTAATATAAACTTATATATTTAAAACTCATTGCACTGTTGCCTTTACTGCAAGCACCTTTAGTGCTCAGGCTATAGATACAGTGTTTTGGCACTGTTCCAACTCCGTACCATATGGCCTATATCATCCTAATTAGGAGTCGTGACTGTACTGCCAAGTTTGTGAGACTGCCTCCTCCCATTCCACAGATGGATAAAGAAGAACCAATAAAAAAACTTCTCTAATATCCTGGTAACCTTATATGCAAACACAGAATAATAACTAACAGATGTAGTAATTTTTTTCACCTAGTTATTCTTCACTGTACTGTACTGCACAATTCAAAGCAAAGCAAAGAGCTGCAGCTGTAGAAGTCCTGTTTTCTGCCTGTTTGCTAAGCTAATGTTACACTCTGGCTGGCGCCATCCTCAAGAAGAGTTGTTTAAGCTGCTATCATCAATATTTTGTTCTATTAGTACGGTTGAATGGGTTGCTTGCTAATGATGAACCTACAGAGAATTATCGTCCAACTTCTCTCACAGCTCTACTGGGCATTTTAGCATCTTTCAGCTCATTGTTTTGGCCCCCAAATTTACTGTTTTGGTTGAGTCTCACAGCTCTCATGAACCTTCTTTCCAGCCACAGCACACAGGTGTTTTCAGGTTGTTAATCTTCATCGAAAACATTTTTTGTTACATTTGTTGAAATTCATTACACTCATTACATCCCGAGAGCAATCCATAACTCAAATATTCTGACAAATAAAAGAAAAAATGTGGTATCTGTATCTGTTGCAGGACTGTAATAAACCCATCCAATCATTTAATTTGACCCGAATATAATGATTGGAGGGGCTACCTACCTGTCAGCCTACGCCCACTTTTCTTGTGCACTCATTGCACATCACTGGAGTCTTCCACAAGCTGCTAGCTTGATGGCTGTGAGTAGTAACAATAGCCATGTTTGTTGTTTACGTTCATTATGATAATTTTGGGGGAGTGGCTTTGGAGGGAGACCTGAAGGGATGGACTTTCACGCTGCTGACTTGGCAACTTTCTAGCTAGATTTAGCAATTTTTGGAGCTAGCTACTTTCTTTGGAAAAGAGTTGGCACTCTGTTTTTTGGTTGAATAACTGTAAAAGCTAGCGTAGTCTTGCTAGTTTCTTAAGATTACCAACACTAACTTCAAGGGAAAGTCTATCTACAGAACTGATAAGAAGCAGGAAAAAATGCATGAGCAAGTCCTTGAGCGAGTCCTACTCTGTGTTTTGAGCCTTGATTTGGTGACTCCCACACCACATTTTGCACTGAATGCCGAAGGTTATAGAGCTTCGGTAAAGTGGAGACTTCTTTATCATGGGAACAGCCATGTTCGTCAAACTGTCGCCAGACTAGAAGCACTTATGTGGCCCCGCAGGCCGTCTCCTTTATTATCTATAAATCAAAAGTGTCCCAGATCCTCACAGTGCTGCTCTCTGAGGTTTGATAAAAGCCAGCAAAGTGTCTCAAGAACCCTGAGCTGACAGACTGATTCACTGTGGGATCCTGTTACATGAGACAAGAGAGGAGGGGAGATAGATGATTTGAATAATAGGGGGGTTTGAGGACCAATTTTGAAAGCAGGATGAGCGACCACACCAGTTTAACACTTGAGGGAACTCTGGGATACTTCAGTGACTTTAAATGCAGAATTAATGTTCATGTACTGTTCTTCTCCATCATTTCACTCGCCACAAAGATGCCCACACACAGACTGCACTCGCCCCTCCCCCCCGTGTCAGCATATGTGTGTGTTCCAAAATAAAAGCCCTGACGTTGTTGGTCTGAGCCTGCTGTCCTCCACAGCTGGAAGTGTGATTTGCTCGGCGTCAATCGCAACAACACACCCTCCTCTCCCCTCCATCCTGCACAGGAAATTACATTTCCCACTCACTCGCCAGAAGCAGAGGTTGTGTGTGTGTGTGTGTGTGTGTGTGTGTGTGTGTGTGTGTGTGTGTGTGTGTGTGTGTGTGTGTGTGTGTGTGTGTGTGTGTGTGTGTGTGTGTGTGTGTGTGTGTGTGTGTGTGAGTATCACCCACGTTGTGAGGACATAAACCTGTTTGCACGGTCACATTGTGGGGACTCGCCTACCAAATAGGGACAAAATGCACGTCCCCATAACGTATATCATTATATTTTAGAGTGAGGATTTGGTTTAGGGTAAGGTTAAGGCAAGGTAGGGTAAGGGTTAGGATTAGGCAGTTACAGTTGGGGTTAGGGTAAGTCTCCAGGAAATTAATGTAAGTCAATGTAATGTCCTCAAAAGTCATGAAAACACGACTGTGTGTGTGTCTGTGTGTGTGTGTGTCCTCGCACATGCTCACCTGTCTGTTTCTGTGCACATATGTGTTTGTGCGCGTGCACGATAGCCGGCCAAATGTGTTTTCACTGTGTGTGACATGGGGGGGAGGGGCGGAGGGAGGTTCTGAGTAGAAACAGAGCGTCCAATGTTTCATATTACACTCCTCAGCTGGAGGAGGAAAAAAGAAGAAGAGGAGGAGGAGGAAACCTGGGGCTTCTTTTCTTCAGAGGCATTTAACTGGGAGTTTATGGAGGCTGCAGAAGTGGAAAATGAAGATCTCCTCTGTGGTCTTCGCTCTCCTGACTCGAGCACTGCTTGGAGGTAGGAAAAGTTTATTTTGCTTCATGCCAAAGTGGATGTGGTGGAGACAAAATGTGTTTCACTATTTTTCAGAGAAGCTTTGCAGAAAATCAGCTGAGAATCAGAGAGGATGATGGGTTAGGAGTTGGAGAAAGATAGTTTTTGTAGATAAAATGGTCTGTTAACTAAAACATCTTTCCAGTTTCTGCTGAAATAAAGCTAGTTCTAGTAAGATTTCAGGGGTATGTTGGTGAGAAAATAGCAAGTTTATAAAAGTTGCTTGTGTTTGTAGGAATGAGAGGGAATTCCAAAAACTGAAAATGTGTGGTTGTCAAAGTAAAACACAGCTTTTAGTTTCACATTTACATTAATGTATGGTAATTTCAGTGATCTTCTGTCAAAACAGATTATTTAATTGAAACAAAACAACACTTTGCAGCCACTCAACTATATTTTCCTTGTTTTGTTCTGTCACTCAAAACTAAATGAAAGACAAAACTGTAAAAAGCACTGACTTTAATTACGTGCTGAGCTGAAAGCATCTGAGCTGTGTGATAGTAAAATGTTTGTGTGTCGTGGAAAGTGGGCATTATTATAACGAATTGTGCCAGGTTGGGAAAACGTGATGTGTGATGATATATTGTACAGCAGCAGTAAAGTTTGTTCCTCAATGTTCATGCAACGTATGTCGTCACATGCCAAAAACAACACGTCTGTCAGCGTGACGGGAAGAAGTCTGTTGAGCAACAATGACCAAATTAGAAATGTGGACTGTATGGATTTAAAATATGAAATATAGCTTTTATTTGTGCAACAAACTTTCACCATATTTGTTGGGTTCTTTCATGCTCCTTTTTCGAGTCAGGCTTTAGGCACTTGTAATGCATACCAAATCATACCAGTACTTCTTTTATTTTAGGGAAAAGTTCATAAGAAACATTTACTCGCATTCTTGTTAATTGTTTAGTGAGTCAACTGATTTGAACTGCATGAATATATAGTGAATACCAAACTTAATCCCATGACAGGATGACCTATCTTTGACTTTTTCTGAGCACTTTTAGGACTTCCTGTCCATGTCGACTAAAACACTGAACAGTTGAAATGACCAGATCATTCTTGACCCTGAAAAGAATAGTTGACAAATTGTTGACAGATAATGAAAATAATATCAAGTTTGAACATATCCAGTTTCATGACAACTGAGAAAATGTCATCTGCTGTCTGTGATCAAAAGTAAAAGTGGACCTTGATGTAGTTTGGTCAACTGCTGTTTCCATGGTCAAGAATCATTGACGTGTTTAAACTGTGATTTCCGTATTGCTATGAAAACTCCTAAAACTTGCTTTTAACCTCAGACAAATATTATAGTGCTTGGACCACAGCATATTACACTGTAAAATGTCAATCAGATTTAATGACATTTTTGTAATATACGATATTACATTTGTTATTATTTGCCATTTATTAGATTAGATTAATCAGCTTTTAAAGTTGAATTGAAAAATTCCAAATAATCACATTTAGAGCCATTACATTACCATATGTTCAACTTGAGGTTTAAAATAATGAGCTGGTATTGTGTAATACCAGTTTGAAATTGTCATTTTGCGTGCAATAACAACGGCTCAACGGTCAACGGTCATGTGTACACCATGTAATCTGTGCTGACTGCAATGCAAACGCGGTGTTCGTGTCCCAAAGTGCTGGTGATGTTTGTGACATGTTTTTCGTACTTATACTTTTACTAACGTAGCTATTCTAAGCCCATCCATGATGTTTTTCCTAAACCTAACGTGAAAGTAAAGAAGAAAAAATGGTTTAGTTGCCTAAACCTAACTGCGGCCAGTACCGTAGTTTTGTTACCTAAACATACTGTAATTGCGACCGTTTCACCAACAAATGGTCTAAATGTAGCTTCTAAAATTACAGAAAAAGCAGTATTATAAGCAGAATGACTACTGCTGAAAGAAAATCTGACTTAATGCTTAAGGTTTAGTCTCAAGATGACTACACAGAACTTTTCTCAGTTAAGTCAGTGAGTTTTACGTTGGAACAACTAAATAACAATCCAAACAAAGTAGATAAAGTGTTCTATTTTAGTTTCAGCTCTTACAGTGTATTTAACCGTCTGTGGTATGGACAAAACAATGGCAAGACAGGAAACAGCTGAATGTGTTTAGAGAGATGTCTCAACCCTGTTAAAATCAAAGGGTTGCTGTAAGCAACATGCAGTCAAAACAAGAAAGAGCATGGCTTCTTCACATGGGTTTTGTTAAGACACAACCTGCATCCACTTCTCTGACATCTTGTTCTGCTTATAAGGGATTGGATATTATCAGATAGTCATCGGTCATCCAAACACATCCAGACATCTTTATACTACATGCTGCTCCAAATGGTTCTAAAATAACTTGTATAAATCTTTTCCAGATTTGTGCTTGGCCATCAACGTCACCATCACCCCTTCCCCCTTCACGGTGGCCCAGGAGGGTGAAAACATCACACTCT
>CAKAKQ010014291.1:0-15480 GCA_916700675.1 Helicolenus avius
CTTGTGTTGACCTCTTCTCCAGTCTCGTTTCTTTACAAAGGATAACTTGTCTGTTCTTATGGATGTGAGTAGTCTGAATGTGTATGACTGTATGAATGTGAAAAAGAGTATGGCTGACACAGCACACGTAGTAAGCAAAGCTTTTTCGGGATTATGGTTTATAAAGATCACAGATCAGATTTTTGTTCTTATGATATCACATCTCTGACCTCCGCTTTGTCCTGTACAAACGTACTTCTTTTGGAGCTGAATGATCAGATAGTGCACTGTTGTCTTAATGCAAATCTGCTTAAATGTTAAGAAATCCCAACAGCGGTCTTACCTCGTATTCTTTATCTTTACTCGTGGTTCACGATTCTTGTTCATTGCTCTCTCTGAACGCTGTGATTTTTATCCCAAATCAACAAAATATGATTTTCGATCTTACCCATGCTCCTTCAGCACAAAGGTAAATAGATGTCTCTGAACGCTTCCAGCAAATAGATGATGATTTTTACTATTGAGAGGCGCCTCTCATCTCCTCCACTCTCCTCCTTCATAAAGGGTAATGGATCAGACAATCACTTTCAGACCGGATCTATTCTGGACCATGAATGTGTCGGCAGTCCTCAAACCATCGCCCTTTTACAACCATCAATACTAATAGCATCATCTACAGACAATTATTCCCATCGAAGCGCATGGAACAGCGAACAAATCAAAGCCAAATTGGATTATGAATGTAATGCAGTGTAATGCCCCCTCGAGAGTCAATTGATCACAGAGGAGAGACTCGTCAATCGTTGATGTCTTATGGAAACCTAGTAACTCCGACAATGACAACTGGAACAATTTTAATACGGGTTGAGTCTTTGTAGAGTCTTTTTTGTTCAATTTCATAATGCAAGAGCCCATGATATTTTATTCAACAAACATCACAACATTTAGATTATGCATTGCTTGGAAATTAGGTTCTTTTGAGTCTTGAGAAAACTTTTCTTTACATGTGAGGTTTCCTGATGGGCTTTCTGTAGGAAACTGCAGGTCACCATTTTTATCCATCAACATTATGCACCATCCTAGGAATATTACCGTAGTTGTTTGTTTCCATAAATTGTTCATTCAGGTTCCTGCTGCAGGCTTTCCCATTTCCTAAACATGTGAATTAAGGGGGCATCTTTGAGCGGAGCCAATACTCTGTATGTTAAATCTAAAATCAAGATTGTTTACCTTGTAAAATCACATGACCTTTGCCCTTTCACTTGTAATTTTATGGCCACTTTACTAAAATTATTTTGGCCGAATAGGTTGTTTTCCATGCGCAATTATTGTGATAGAAGTAGATGTTTCCATAATGATAAGTCTGCCTATTTGTGATAAACGATGCTTCTTAATGCTGAATGAATTTAAGGTACTTGAGGTCAATATTTACCACACTGAATCTTCCTTTAGCTAAAAGAGGATTATAACCATATGCAATCATGCTGTGATATGAATACCCTGTGAGTGCTTGTTTCCATAAATGCATGTTAGTCCATTCATCTTATCTGTAATGCGTTTGTATCTAAAGCGCTACAACATGACTTCCTGCTCTCCTTGTTCATCTTTGAAATAAGGATACCGGTTCTAAACAGATTATAAAATCCTCTCTCCTCATTTGTAATTCTTCAGTATTTCAGCCTGAAACGGGCTGATTGGAAAGAGGATGATGGCCTGCTCATATTTTCACTAATCCAGATGTATTTCTACAACCCAGAGTAAATGAAGAAAGATGAAACATCACAAACATAGTTTAAAAAAAAAGAAGAATAAATGAATGCAGAAACAAACAGACTTGGATAATTTCCAGACATGTCTAATACAGTATATCGCCGCAGCACCACTGCAGCAACTGAGCAGGAAAGAGGGAAATGTTAAATGATACAAATTATTTTTCCTTAATTAATATGATTGATTGCCAGGCATTGACGTTGAGAGGAGAGGGGGAGAAATGTGTGAAGGGAAAGTTTGCACAGACATCATTAGTTTTTCCCCATTTAAAGATTAATCAGAAGAGGCTGGGCTCTTTAATTCTGTCATTTGTATATTTAATGGGCTGCTGCAGAATCTATGGGTGTAATTAGCTAGCTGCCGCGCTCTCATTAATACGCCAGGCTCTGATTAATGCCAGCACAGAGCTAACATGACTGGAGTTATTCAGGTTATGTTGTGTAGATGATTGCACACAACCTCCACTGTTTACTGAGACAGAGAGAGGAGAAATAATACAATAACACATGAAACAATACCACCTAATAAATAAAACCATACTTAAAACTGTAAATGGCTGAATATTGCTAGTTGTTAATGTTGCTTATTGTGGAATATAACATAAATCCTCTTTGTTCAGTTAGGCACAGAGAGAGGAGAACATTAGATTCATTATGAACAATAAACTCCATTTAAAACAGTCCTTAATAATTTTTAATTTACAAAAGACTCAATTTAAACAATATAATTCTCTCACTTAACAACTCCAGAGTTGATGGTGTGAGTATAATTGGTTTTATGTACTTGTAGGTCATAAAATGTTCTTTACAGTACATTAAGTAATGTATCACTCATGAAAGAAACTTCCAGATTGTGACACAACAGCACTGTGAAGCAACACAGGTTATGTTTATTGACAAAGGTCTCTGAAAACATCATACTCTTCATGTTCTGGCCAGAAGAGGAGCTGAGCTGACTCGATGTTCTGCATTGCATGCTGTAGATTACACACAGCCTGGTCCAGTTAGCCATCACATGCCAATTTAAAAAGGGTTTCTACACAAGAATTCACAACATGTAAAAGGTTTATTATGGATTATACATGCCATGTTTCTGCATGACTAGTTGTGAGGCCTGTGGATAGTGATGTTGGTTGGTCAGTTACTCTCCACACTTTGTCCCAGAGCAGGATTTCTTCACATCTAATGTGCCAGATTTCCATGAGATTTGGTGGATATTCCTTGGCCAAAAATGTCCACTACTGCACAGGAAATATCAGAACGTAATGAGCCAATTGCAATGAACACATTAGCCCATTGTCGATGGCAGGGACTTTCCGCCAGAACCAGGAACCTTTTGAGGAACTCATTGCATTTCGCCTGCAGAGACCAGGGTCTAAATTAAGTTCTGAGGATTTTTTAACCTCCAAAAAAGCCCTTGGTTGGGGCGTAGTACTTTCTGAAAATACAGGAATTTTCTGTGTGGGGTTTGCAGCGATGACTGTCGCTGATTGGTCAAACACACACACAATGCCACTGCTTCAAGTTGTATACCTCTTCATTCATAAAAACAAGGTAATACTCTAGTATTGCTTTAGGACCATTTTAGGACGAGGGGAGAGCATTTCTCTTTGTTTGATAACATTCAAAGTAAAGTTAGGCTTTGACGACTTCTTGACTCATTTTAAAAAAAGAGGAAGAGAACAGCAAGAGATCGCTCGAGCGAGCAGAGAGGGCAAGCTGTAGAAGAGACAGACTGCGCGGCGGTTCTTTGAATGAGAGGAGGAAAAAAAAGTGTTTTCTGATTGTTTCATGGCGACTACGTTCTAAAGTAGAAATAAATAACCAACAAACACTCAACAGATGATTTACTGTGGAGACAGACACGCTAAGTTTAATTTTCCTCCTCTGCATTTCAGTCATTCAACGTGCATCGGTAAATACTGTGCAGCAGTAAATGTCGTCGCAGTGAGACAAAACCTAGGGTGAAAATGACAAGCACACGGCAGGCTGCAGTGTTTAGGGCTGCTGCGTCCACCCGCAGCTCTCGTCCCATGTCATGTTGCTTTTTCATACGTAATTTGCCTAATCTTCACAAGTCTGTAGACCGCTATGGAAACGCATACAACAATGGGCAGAAGGAACCTTTTAGTTCCTCGAAAAGTAGTACCGGGACTAACATTACCAGGAACCTCTTGGTGGAAACCCAGCTAATGTGAACACATTTATGCACTCCAGAGGATGGTCCTATAATCTATTAGATTGTTTAGCACATTCGTCCTCCTAAGAGGATGAACACTTGATTTTAACAACACCAAAGGGTTCCTTTGGTGCAATTTCAGGAACTTCTTCTTTCTCACTACTGCTCAAAGCGAAGCAACATTGTCAGTATGTTCATGTCATTTTTAGTTGTAGGCGTCAGAATGAACATATTGCGTCGATGGCCCACTAACGAGGCTCAAGACTTTCTTCTTGTTTACTGAATTTTTGCCCCTTCTTTTTTTTACTAGCAATGAAAAAGTGGACCTACATAAGTAACCCTAGTAATTTGTTCTTTCTTAAGTATTAGGTCAGTGGTTAAAATAATGACTTTGGGGGAGACAAGTGACATTTTTAAAGAAGTTCATTCATCAAATTTAGATATAATTAACTGATTAGGATGTCCTTACTTTTTACAATCAAGTATTTATCAACTGCATTGACACGTCTAGTACCTGTGAGGTGTGAAGGCCTGTTGTGGAAAAAGTTTGTGTATACTGAGCGTTATATTGACCGTGTGTGTTTCTGTGAGGCTTTGGTGTGCACTCTCAGGTGAACAAGTGCATGCTGGTGTTTTGTGTTTGTGTGCGTGCTTGCATGTACTCAGTATGTGTAACAGAGACACCTGTCAGGATGTGTGCTCAGGTTTGTCTGTTGATGGCTCCAAAGTGGTTGTCAGTGTGAAGTAGCACAAGTCCTGTGGGGAAATCTGAAGGAAGTAATGCTGAGCACGAGCAGTGTCACTTAGATGCTGTACATTTGGACCAAACACCGTGGCCGAACACGTGTTGACAGTCTATCCCTCCCTATTGCACAGACTCACACAAACATGCTGTGCATAATATAAACACCAACAGTTGTGTCTATTGTTACCTTACAAATATCTGTCCAGACATTATTATAACAACATATGCAGTATATACAATTCTTTATAAAAACAAAGATCAATACAGGACATGTTGTATACCAGCATAGATACATAAATAGTCACATTGACCTTTCTGCCGTTGCAAATAAGGTCAGAAGAACTATTTGAACAATCCTTAACACCATTATAACTGTTTGGCAACTGTTGGGCTTGGATTGGACATCTTGAATAATTTATCCAAAGGGGTTTCCTTATAAACACAGCATGGCATGAGGAAGTCACATTCTGGAGTACTGTGTCCATTAAGACAGTGTGTATACATCTCTATATGGTTTTTGATCTGTACGTGCAGTTTCTGCTTAACCTCTTAGTATTCCTCTGTAAAGTAGAGCCAGTTTAACATCATCGAATGACAGCAGGGGGTAGGGGATGTTCGTTGTGGGTGGGAATGGTGTTCAGTTTGCAATAATAAAATAACCATAATAACACAAATAATAGGTACCACCATGTCCACGTCACTATAGGAAGCACAGTTTGATGTTATCTGTAGTCTGTTTTACAATGGATAACTATTTACACCATAGTTAAGGCGAAAAATAGGAAAGTTGGATAGATGGGAAGGAGCTGAATTAGGAGTGAAAGAGATAAAAAGAAAATCGAAGATGCAAGGAGAGAAAACATATTCAGATGAGGCAATGGTTGGAGAAAGAGAGAATGAAAAGGTCAAGAAAAAGAGGAGGAAGGTTAAAAGCGTAGGGAAGAAAGAAAGGGATGTATGAGAGATCAGGAGAGTGTGACACTGAGAGAAGGTTAAAGGGGGATAATGTAATGTCAGGTATCTGTCATGACTTCACTCATCTCTCTGGTGACAAGGTCATGAATGTAAATGGCAGATGCCTGCTTGATGTACAGAATGCAAGTTCAATGTAAAGAACATCTTTGTCTTGTCTCAGCTGTTTACTACTATCACAGTTATTGTACATTTTATTTCCATGAAGACTTGTTTTTAAATCATTAACCAAACTAAATCTATTTATTGGTAAACAATGCATAATGCACTGCTGAAATGGGACCATTATAAGAAGACACTTACATTCCTAGATCCAAGGGTTTTTTTAGTCTTGCATTTTTGCAAGGAAAAATGGAGCGTTTCGTTCCCTTTATTCTGTCACATAGTATGCCCAGTTTATCTTCTAGATCACTTGTATCCCTGGTAATGGAAAACCTGTGAGCCATGTCTTAAAATAAGATGTTGATGTTGGGCAAAAATATAAAGAATCATTCTTAAAGCCCATTCAAACTGGATTTATTTTTCCAATGGAGGGGGAGGGATTTTAATCCCGTCTGGAGCACGTATGTGGGTTATTCCCCCACCTCGGTAATAATTACCACTGCAATTATCTACTGTTTTTAGGTGAACTCCTGGTCCTCCTGTAATTTAAATCCCATACGGAAAGACTTGTATTTTAAAGTGGACCTCTTCCTTTTATACTTTCTTTCCTTTTTATCAGCTCAGTGTGAAAATGGAGTAGTCAAATATTTTTGGGGGCATGCATTGAAATTGGCATCCACACTATTAGTTAGGATCAGTCCTCATCTCCATCACCACTTCTTACAAAGGAGTCCAAAAGGGAATAAATATGCACCTCCGACCCACGTAAATGCTGCTAGGACTGTTGCCAGTACTTACTGTGGCACTGCTTGTAGACCTACAGGCTGTATATCGAGTAAGGTTGGCCGGATTCCCTCTAATTGGAAACTTCCTTTTAATGGATTTTTTTGTAAATGAGCATCTACAAACTGTTGTATAAATTGCAAAGCAGTCTAAGATAAATTTGAGATTAGGGGCTATATAAGTACGATTGAATTGACTTGACAGGTGCAAGTCACTGTGTTTTGCTGTATATCAGCAGCTACCGTAACAATAGATTTAGTTTCAAACAGACAACACAGAAAAGGCATTTTTGAAATGCTGTGAAAACTGGGAGCTCTGAAATGGATAATCTGCATTCATCTTGAGCTTGCCATGTAACTGTTTGACTTCTCTCCGTGTTAAGTGAATTCACACACTAATTATTTTGCAAACACCGGCTTCTGATGAACCCTGGACTGCCTCCATTCAGCTCCTCAGATCTTCCCACACTTCTGTTCCCTTCGGAGACAGACTGAACTGAGGAAACGCACACGTAAAACCGCACTCTCTGTGTCGCTGTGTGGATCTAGTAGTGGATTAAGATCCAATCTCTGATCCATAGTAACATGACAAGACAGCACGCTGGATGAATTCTGCGCTCTGTGTGTGTGTTAGAGGGAAACCCACAAGTTTCCCACATTGTTGGAGCTTTGATTCACTGTGTGTGTATTAACAAGCGAGACAGGACGGCTGTGTTGGAATGATAGATACATTACTGTATTTGGTCAGTTACTGCCCTGCTCAAAGGTTACATTCTTATTCCTTATAATTGTTGTTTTCTCAGATCCCTCCCAAAACTGTTGCCATTCCAGTTGGTGGTCCAGGGTTTAAAATAAGCTTTAGTGTATTTGGGAATAGCGTAATGGGTTTCATCTGAGTATTGTAGAAATGGGTTATGTTTAACTTTATATATACGGTATACCTGGCTTCAAAATTTGAGGAGAGAAATGGGCTTTATATGAAAGCTCTGACTGGGTGTTATGTTATTGTTATGATTGAGGGTCCTGCATGTCCCTATACTGGTGTTATATTTGAACAAATTCAGAAAGTCTGGAGGGAGACTGAAGAAACGTACATATATTTTCTTTGAGTTGATTACGGTAAAGAAATCCCAATCTGCAGTTTTCACGACTTGTTTTCACATACTGAAAGGGACCAGGAAATTAGAGACCCTGTTCATGCAGACATGGTCCCTCTTTTTAGATTAGATGGTGAATGCTGGATGCTGTCTGATATCTAAATGGACATTTAACACTGGGACACCACAGATCCATTATTGAGTTACGCCTTGATAACAGCGTCCAGTTAAGGACAGTTTTGTTGTATTTTATATGAAGTATTTAACAACAATATGATAAAATTTGACATGTATTGAATGTATTGTTTAGCCTGAGTTAAATTTATTCCCGAGAACAAATGAAAGAAAATTAAATATTGTGCTCTCTCTCTTACTTTGTATCAGGTTTTGAGTTGAGTTTCAAAACTCGGTCCCCAGATGGTCTGCTGCTCTGTGCCTTCTCTCCGGGAAATCAGGAAGAGTTCCTGGCTATTCAGCTCAAAAATGGACGCCCCTACTTTTTGTTTGATCCACAGGTATGTTACCTCTTTTTTTTTTTTTTTTTTTTTTTTTACCGTTTTGCAAAAGTGTCAAGTGTGAATGCAACAAACTGACATTTCAAGACCGATGTACATAATAATATAAATCAATCATTGCTTAATAATACAACCTCATAAAAGACAGGCCAATGTGCCATCAACAACCTGATTGGAAAGAGGTGTTATTTCTGTGTGTTTTACAAAGATGCAACAAAGCGGACGGTCAGGAAGATGTCAGCTTTAACCAACAATATAATTTCTCTTCAAAAGTAGGAGGGGAGTTTATGCTTTTTTTGATTATCATTTAGATTTTGTTTCATTTGTTGAGGGACTTGCAGATTACGTCTACTTCCGCCTATTCAGAACCATCTTCATCCAACTTGACTACTGTTAAACAAAAACACCTGTAATTTGCAGCGAGTGTACTTTTTGTTTACAGCGTCATATCTGACCAAAGGACATTCCAAAATTGAGTTTATTTTTAAGTTTACTGCTGTCCTTAGTGGCCATTTAACCCATTTTGTTTTATCATTTCATGCATCTTTTTCATCCACTGTCCCTCATTCATTTTTGTCTTTATCATTTAATTCGGCTCACTTTACTTACTCGCTCACCTTCCCCCTGTCTATTTCTCTTTTCTTTCTGATTCTGATCCACCTTTGTCGCTCTCTTTCTTTCTTTCTCCCTCCTTTGCTCTCTCTGTCTCTCTCCCATTTTCTCTCACTTGCTCTCATCTAATAAATGTGATCTGTAGCCCCTCATTGGTTTCTGTCAGGGAGAGGGGAAAAAACTTTGAAAGTGTGTCAACGTTTGAATTGGACTGCAATTAACTCATTCCCTGCAGTCACCACGCGTGAATACCAATTGCAAGCTAATTAAGCTTTGCACCCTTGCACACACACGCACACACACACACACACACACACACACACACACACACACACACACACACACACACACACACACAACCCTGTTTCCCTTATCCATCCATACAGACACATGTAGAGGGGTTAAAGAGTCAACGACTTAGATGATGAAAGTGATGATGGGAGATGATTACACATACTTCCATGAGGCCACCAACTAATTACACACTCAAACAAACACACACACACTTACACTTTACTTTCTCATCACTATCCAATACTCATTATCAAAAAGCCCTCATCAAAATGTAACCATGGGACGTATCTGTGTGTCACTGAGTAGATCCTTGTTGACGTGCAGCGTTAATGTGTCTGACTGTGGTTATGTGTACTACTAAATGTGCGATGGAGCGTATGTGTCTTCTCCAACTGGGTTGATTCCTTTGTTTAGACTAGTTTGGGGTAATTAACAGTGGGAGTGGTGTCACGGCTTATTAGTGTTCCCCTAGATACATATAGCTGGGCCCATTACTTCCCCCTATTAGCCTGTTGAGCTAGCCTTAATGGGATTACCAGTGCAGGGGGGGTAATTTAGCATGACACAGGAAAGTGATATGCTCATAAATATGTGCACATGTGAGCTGCCACACACACACACGCACACACACACACAAAGTACATTGAAGCACATGAGACACTCAGAAACATCCCCTGTCACACATAGAAGAGATAGACCAAAGCATTGGAGTTAGCTTACTGTCACAAACTATTAAACACACATGCCGAAACGCATACACTGTTCACACTCTATTGATGAAAGGTGAGTAGTGTTTTTCTGGTGTCTGCAGTGTCTGTCACAGGCTGTAATGCTCTAATACTCATGTAGCTCTCATCACAGACTCAAAGTTAGCTGTCACTGTCTGTTAAATACATTTGCAAACACACAAATTGTATTTTCTTCGACCAGTCATGCATCTCGTTTCTCACTGAGCTGACACTGGTGGCTCTTAGTGAAATCTAGAAAGCTGTAACTTTGCAATCCTGTAGCCTTTGGGGAAGAAAACATTGTAATCTTCAACAACAGATGCCAAACATGTATACTAGAAATACTGAAAATTAACCAGAGTCTACCCACTTAATGGTGCTCCTTAAATGTGCATTTACTGTAGTAAGCCTCACAAGCTGACATGGCCCTTTAGGAGGCTACACCTCTATTGTTCCATTATTAAAGGGATTCCTCTTTGCCCACTTCTTGAAAACACACACTCACACAAATCCTCAATATTTTGGTCTGCTTCAGTGTCTTATTCGAACTGACAAACTTGAACTACAGCGCCTTTCTTGTCTTTAATTAATTTAATGCAGATGTTTCTTAAACTTAAACTTGAGATGACTGCAAGTCACCAGTCAGATTCTGAAGGAGTTTTTGCTCAGGCTTCTGACTTTGCCAGGGTTGACCACATTGTCAATGGGGAAGAGTTTCCATAAGCAATTGCATTCATTCGCTCAAATGTGCAGACACTATTAAACACAGGCACTTTTGTTCATTATGTCACTTATGGGTATACAGTATATGTTCTCACACACACTCAGGGTTTTTCCTGCATTAGCAACCGCCAAACGAAAATCACCAGCGCCTAAATGATAAGAATTGAGAATAAAAATATCAATGCAAATTCTCCCTGAATGTCAAACAACTGTTGAACAAGCGAAACAAACTTAAATACGATGTCTTTGATTTCCAGCGGTCAACTTCCCTCTCATCCACAGCCGACTGCTATACTTTACACGTGGCTGACGCTGGATAAGCCAACTGAGCTGCATTGTTTTGTTTTTAGCGCTAACGGAATCTCAGTTTTACTGTCCAGAGTTGGCTGTACCGGACTCTCAGAGTAGTTTTAAGGGTAGTATTTAATCTCTGTTTTACCATCCAGAGTCAGGCTAATTTGTTCCCTGGTTCTCAACAACATGGTGGTCTGCTCATAAACTTTCTGTTATTTCATCTAAACAATCCACCAAAATCTACTTCTGAAAACATTTGAGGCGAGAAATAAGCTATGCCGCTGCTGAATCTCATTTAATTTCAGAACTATATTGCAGAGTTTGGCAGCGCGGTCCAAGTTTCATGAGCCAGGCATGTCGTGCTGGATGGGTTAATTTGCATAAACTTTTTATGTTAAACTTTTTCAACTTTCTGCTATTACAGACAGTGCAACCCCCCTCAAACCTCGCCGCAACACTCCAACCATGCATTGCACGCCATAGAAAATGAATAGAAAGCATTAAGACGCCCTCCATCGCCGGATCTGATTTGTTAATTGGGGTTTCATTTACTCAAGTATAATGGACATTTTTGTTTATCAAATGGTCAGGAATAACAGGGAAATGCAAAGATTTCGGTCAAATAAGGTAACACAGACTCAATGCCTTTACTGTACGCGGACTGATTATGCTTACTGTCAAGCGTAGTCACCCCCTTAAGGCCCATTCTGAGCCAGGAAAACCCTGTGACAATAACACACACACACACACACACACACACACACACACACATAGATACTGTAAGCTCACATTCTTTTGCAGGCTGCCAAGTATAGCTGGGAAAGCCGCAGGGGCAGCACTTTGGATAAGTGCTGTTTATTTGGTGTGTGTGTGTGTGTGTGTGTGTGTGTGTGTGTGTGTGTGTGTGTGTGTGTGTGTGTGTGTGTGTGTGTGTGTGTGTGTGTGTGTGTGTGTGCGCGTGTCCATCAGCTTCCAGTATCACATACCATATATTAAAAAGATTGGGCATTGGGGCATTCTCACACAACAGCGGACACACACCTTAGTCGAGTGCTGTACAACTCAAGTGCAGGCTACAGTGATGACACTGCCATCTTCGGTGGGTCTCTGCTAATGCGAAGTGTGTGTTTCAATCAGCACATACTAAGTGACATGGCTTTAGCAGATTCTATATGTTACCTGACAAATTGAGTGACTCCCCTTTATCCATTTAATAATGTTTATGTGTTTATGTGTGTAAGAGAGACATCATGTGTAAGTGAGAAGGGGGTTATGCTCAGACAGTTTCTGCTCAGCAAATATGTTCTAAATGCCTTGCTCTTAGGCACCTCAGTAGTCGTAGAGTTCAGTGTTAGTTTCTTCCACTGCCTGTGTCTCCCAGAAAGGATTCAAACGGGTGTGTTTGTGTGTATGTGTAAAAGAGAGAGAAAGAGAGAGAGAGAAAGCAATAGAGAGACTCCTCCCATGTTGTCTTGTTAAGTAGAGCTGTCTAGCAATGGCAGTAAAGATGTCAGAGGCTGATATACTCTGGCATTCATACATTTATTGATCTCATCATTAAATCTTCATCACTGTGTGTGTATCTGTGTGTGGATATATGTTGTGAGTGTGTTTGTGCGAGTGTGCACCTACACGTTACTTCTGTTTTACTACATTACTCTTTGCCCACTTGCTAAAAGCTGATCACAACAATGATGTCATACTTAATAGGTAGCAAAAAGCCCTGTAACAACACTTTGATGATTATATGTGCATGTTCGTGTCTTCTTGAGGGTGGTGGCTGTGTGTGTGTATGATGTGTGTCATTGATCCTTAATGTCTAACCTTGTTCGCACAACAGAGGGATAAAGAAGCGATAATTTGAAATGTTACAAAGTAAGCGTGTTCGATTGCACTGCGATTATAAAAATGGTCTCTTTTGAGCCAGAGGTCATTTTACTTTAGCGATTACTGTAAGACACATAGCTGCGAGACCTGTTGTCAGAGGATGTCACAACACCATTAATGTATATGTGTTTAAATTCTTGCCTGTAATGTGTGTTTGTGTGTGTGTAGGGCTCAGCGGTGGCTGTGAGTGTACAGGGTGATGGAGGGCGCCGCTACAATGATGGACAATGGCACAGCATCATAGCAACAAGGCGAGGGGCCGTGGGAACAATCGTTGTAAACAATCAATACAGAGGTAACTCTCTCATATTCATACTGACCACTGTGTGTATCTGCTCAGTGTGTGGGATTGTAAATGCGAGTGCATTTTTGCTCGTCTATACATGCGAGGATGTGCACCTTTGCTGGGATGTGAATAGTGTGAGACTGACATTTATGTATACACAGTGTGTGTTTCTATGTATGTAAATCCCCCAGCTCCATGGAGGTATTAGTTAGGTTAATCCCAGCCACTCTTTGTCTGATGAGAAAAATAGAGCTTCGCACACATAGAAACACACTTATGTTCCTCATTTGTTCTCAAATATGATTTCAAATATTTTCCTTCTTTCTTGGTAAATCTAGACAGAAACTGCATGAGCATAACCCTTCCCTCACTTAGTCTCACTCCCCTGCTCTCTCTCCTTCTCTTTTTGTTTGCCTTTTACCCCCTGTTTACCTCCTCTCTCTTATAGCGCTCTGAGTGGTTGGAAGACTAAAAAAGCGCTATATAAATGCCATTTAAAGTCTCCTTCCCTTAATTCAAATCCCTTTTTGTTCTCTAAATGCACTGATTTCATATTTACTCTTACTCTCCCTTAACTCCACTTTTTTGCTTTGCCCCACCACATTTATGTGTAACACCACCATCCTACCTACACCACCACCAGGAAGTGCATCAGCTTCCAGCGGTAGCACCATTATTGGTGAGAACACAGGGATGTTCATTGGAGGGCTGCCTGAAGACTTTACTTTGCTAAGGGAGGATTCAGGTAAGTCCATCATCACCCTCTCTCTTAAATTAGTATTATGTGTTATTGTTTGTCATGTCTAACATTTAAATATATTTGACATATTTCTGCCGTCTGAACCTGGCTTGGCTTTTTAATTTTTTTTAATATACATTATTGATACTCTAAGGAGGAAATGGTATTTGCCAAATTATCTAACTTTTTTTCCTGTAAGGCAGGTTAGTGCTACATCCCTGGATTACACAGGAGTTTTCTATCGTCCTCAAGTGTAATTTAGGAAGAGATATAAACCTTTTAAAGTCTCCCTTCATAAAATTTGCCATCATTCTCATATGCAGGCACTGATACGTGGTAACTTCTGGTCATTTGTATGATAAGTACCAGATGGCAATTGCCACTCACAACTTAAACTAAAAATTTTGAAGTTAAACTCAGTATTTTTAGGCAATAAAGTGAAAACGTTTCAAGTGACAGTTGTGGTATTTATTCTTGTCTGTCTCACCAGGTGATGCTCAGCTAGTGCGACAGGGTTTCTCTGGTTGCCTCAGAGACGTGAGTTTTAAGATGACTGACAGCCCTTCAGAGGAATGGAAATCTCTGGACTGGGCGAAAGCGACACAGAAGTTGTCAGTGTATGAAAGCTGGGAGGGATGCCCCATTCAGACTGTGGATGGAGCCCATTTTCTGGGTCATGGTAGGATATTTTGATAAGAATATAAATGATTATAACGACTTTTTGTTAATTTACTTGTTTCACAAGGATAATGCACACTAACATTACTAAATGCCCAATAAGAGGGAAATGATAGTGTACACTGTAGCACAATACTTAATACTGCGATATAGAAACATGACAGCATGCAACAAGGTATTAGCATTGCAGAGAAAGGCTCTGTTGAGTGTCTTTTTTCATGAGCAAGCTGTGTTCAGATACAACTTCAAGTGGATTTTTAGTGTCCCTAATGCACTGGCAAGACTGTATATCTTAATAAGATGCTTGCTGCCGATGTTGGTGGTAATGAGGTTGTTGTTTCATGTTGATAAATATGATGATGATAAGTTAATTGGTCTCTGTGTGAAAGATCAGGTTCATCAGTGCACATTTCCTCCATTATTGCTTTCTCAAGGGGCCTTCTCATCCAACCTTTTATTTGTCTGTCACTTTTGAATATATGAATAACCTTTTAACCAGAAACATGTCACATTTCAAGTCAAATATGAGTTAAACTTTCTATTTGAAAAAAAGGGTATAAACCATTTTCACAGATCCCCAATATAGCGAAAGGAGTTGCTTTCTTTCTTTAGTGCTTAGCCTTATAATAAAATGGATGTTGTAGGTAATTATTTCCTCCTTGTTTCAGGTTACTTGGAGATGGGCAGAGATGTATTCAGTGGAGGACAGGACTTTGACATTTCTATGGATTTCAGAACAGACCAGCTCAATGCACTTTTGCTCTTTACATACAACACACAGACTGAAGACTACATGCTGGTAAGGAGCACAGACACATTTCAAATTATTGTTTATAATGCTGAAAATACTCAAATAAAACATTATAAATGCATGACATTAGCTTGTTATTTTTTGTTTATTGATATTTATTTTTAGGTGGAGCTGGAAGCCGGTCTCCTGTCCGTCATTCTTGTCTCTGAAGGTCACATGACTGAACTCAGCATGTGGGCAGGGCTTAGCTACTGCGATGGAGACTGGAAACCGTTTTCATTGGCAAAACGCGGCTCGCTCATTTCTGCTGTAGTCAATGACTGGGAAGAGAAGACAAGGGGAGTGGGC
>CAKAKQ010014292.1:0-21097 GCA_916700675.1 Helicolenus avius
GAGATAATTCCCATGGCAGTGCTGCATTAAAACTGCATGGAGATCAGTGACGGAGAACCAGAGGCGTGGTTATGGGGAGTAGGAGACAATCTGGCACAAGCTGGTCTCATATCAGTGAGGATGATTAGTACAGGGAGGGGTGGGTGGGTGGCGGTGGATGGGACGCGATACAGATGGAGCGGTTCAGCAGGCGTCATGTCCTAGAGAGACAGTAACAATGACAGAGGAGTAAATGCAATTAGAAAGAGATGTTATGAGTGTTCGAGGCTGTTTTTGTTTTCTGCGCAGGCTGGTGAGTGTATCTAAATGGGTCGGGTGATTTTAGGCGAGGCGTATTCTCTGACAGGGATGATCCCCTCTGTGTGGACGTCCACGGTTTTTACTTCCAAATCTAAATTCCGATGAGCCAGATCCCAGTGTTTCCTCCTCTCTCCTTTCACTCTCTATATTTGCCACATTGTGAGCAGGAACCGCCGCTGCGAGCAAACAGTTTCCAATTGTGGTCAGTCACTCATTCACGCTTGCTGAGCTGAGGGATGGTGTGTGATAGGACGGCGAGTGAGAATGTGCTGCGTAGAGCAGCTTCGGCCTTCAGTCTGCTCTCAACCTGCTGTTTTTCGAAGCAGAGGCAGTTTTGTGGCTGACGCTTTAGTTTTGATTGACTTCGAAATGCTTTATATCACATTATTCTGCTATTTCAACTTCCATTCACATATCTAAGCAATAATTATTATTACTTTATTTGTGATAGTTCTGTTGCAGATACAAAATGGTCTTTTATTTACTTTTGTCGTACTTTGGAACAGTTTGCTTCCAGTTTCTTGCTTTTTTAAGCATGGCCACCTAACCTCGACCAAGTAGCTATTATTTTAACCATGATCAATATTTCTAAAATAAAAATGCATCAAATGACAATGTGAAAGGGGTCACTTGTAATAAATAACCCACAGATAATTGTCACCAAAATCTGCTGTTCCCTTTGGCTTAACAGAGCTTTAAGGCCTTAACACTCTGGTGGCATGACGAATAAACAATACAAAAATGCAAAATACTCTCCTGCAAATGTTATATGTCTAGGGCTATTATTGTGAAAGGTAAGAATGGTAGAAGTGGATGTAGTCTGCGCTGCCTTTGTCAAGGTTGAAAGGAGTAATAAAGTTTGCTGCTTCGGACTACGGAGCCTCTGTGTTGTTGTTTCATAAACATAGGCACAACTCAACCCGTTCCGCACAACGTGGTTTTATGCCTTTATTCGCAGTGCAAAAACTCAGTAAATCAACCTCATTCCGGAAAAAAAACTACGTTGTTTTTTCGACACATATATTAACGTTCTGTGTGAAAGTATTCATGACAAAAACAGTTCAAAAATATATATTGACATTAAATTAATCGCATGTAAATAACCCGCTGCCAGTGTGTAACAGCCTTTAGAGTTGGTTTCAGCTCATTGTTTATCTGTCTGGCCTATTTTGGCTGACTCTCACGGCAGGCAGCTGTTTTCAATAAAAAGGCTTTAAAACCCACTGTACGCTACCTGCTCAGCACTAAAAACACAACCCCTGATGTTTCCCTAACCTTAACCAAGTTATTTTAGTGCCCAAACTTAATCATACAGAACAGAAAATGTTGATTTCTTACAATTTTGGAAGGTACTGACAAATGATGTCATGCGGATAAAAAGAAAAGACTTATATATGTCATTCTGGAGGGCAATTATAAAAAGTGTATTTTGTGGTTTTATTTAAAAGACTTGTTGTTTATGCCATTTGTGAAAGGAAGCCAGCACAGAAGTATGAAAATTAAAGAGCTACTGAGTTTCAGCTGTTGCAAACACATGTTGAGTCTTCATGTTTATTTCATTGGGCAAAATATGGAAAATAAGCCATGTGATGCAACTTTGCTTTGTTGCTGTGGGGGACAAGCAAGTGTTCAGTTTATTGTTCTGTTGCTTGACACGCCAGCCGTGGTAGTTAATGTCATTGTGTTTTGTTATGCTTTGGGAGGCAGGGAACATTAGGACAACTCTACAAGTCTGAGAAAATAAGATAAACTGCTGCTCTACAGTATATTTAACTGACAAATTGCTTTGATGGTTTCAACTGTTGCTCATTTATTACAGTTCTCTGGGCTGCAGAGTGGAGAATAGACCCAAGCTAGTCCGTCTCTACATTTGTAGTTGCATTCTGTTTTGCCTAAACAGAAAATTGTAATTATGAAAATGCTGGTTAGCTAAAAATATTGATCCAATTAGATCTTTTTTATAAAGCCAATAAAAAAAGCTTTAAAAGCATTATTTTTGTAGGCATATTGCTCAGTACATTCTTAGCCTTACTGAGCTTGGAATAAACTATGTGCATGTAAGCCATGGCCCTGGACGGGTGCCGTGCTTGCTCTTCCTCTTCCTCTCCCTGTTGTGTTTTTACCCTGCTGCTCTGTAAAGTTCCTCTGGGGTCTGCCAGTGATCAGTCTAGTCGTGCAAACATCAACACAAACACACAATATGAGACACACAGCACAGGTAGTACAATGCCAATGTTAGATCATTTCCAAAAGTGGAGGAAAAGAAAGATGTTCTTCCTGCTTATACCTTTACTTATAACTCAAAAAAGAGAGAGAAATATTTGTCTTCTGTGCATTTTATGGAGGTTATGTATTTAAACCTTTGAGTTATACATAAAAGGTGTGTGCCAGTAAATGGGAAGAGAGGTGTGATGGAGATGTAGACGTGCAGAAAGCGTTCACAGAGAACAGGAAACAGTGTTGAGGAAAGAGAAGACAGTAGTGGTCGAGTGTGCGTCCCTCCCTTTCTCTCAATGCTAATTTTCTTGGCAGGCTCTTAAACAGAATTTTAATTTGCTCTGTGTTTACGATTCATAACGAATGGTGCCATCTCAGAGGCCAGTGTAATCTAATTATTAACACAAATGCATGGACGTACATGCACTGATGGGCACACACACACACGCACTGAGAAACGTACATTGTAATCTAATTAACTTGGCAAGCAGTCTGAACTGAATTTCCATTTAGAAATATGCTCTTTGTGAAAAGAACACGATGGGCCTTGGGGAAATACTTAAATATTTATACATACTAAATATGTGATTAATATAGTGTATCTACTGTATATGCACTGTGGATACATTTAGTCATTTGAAGCATAATTGTTACTTTGTCAGTTATTTAGGGCCGGGCTACAAGGTCGGGTCACTTTTTAAGAATGGTGTGTATTTTCACTTCCCCAACAGGCAAAAGCTTTTTTTTAATCTAAAAATGCCTGAACAACAAATCACTTGAACGAGTGATTTACTTAATTAAGTTGAAACATATGCAAAAACAGTTCTCATCTTCAAAAGTATGACCCCATTTTCCTGTAATCAGAGTACTGTATAAGAAACAAACAAAAACCCGAGGGCGTGTTTATCTCACTGGTGAAGTCCATTCATACATCATTATGCCAGTACTTTAATCAGACCTGATGAGGGATTGTCAGCTCCTGTAGCTGCTTTGCCAATATACACCCTTGGCGTTGAATGTGCGTCTACAGAGATTGATTGGGTTTTTAAAAAAGAGCCAACTTGAACTGTCCAGACATTGTATCAGATCAAATGATACTAAAATGATACAAATGATGATGATGATCAAATCAAATGGATCAATGTGTGTGGTAAAACTCCTTCAGGGTACAATGGTGTCACATTAGCTGACATTTTAGCTGTGAACACTTTCTGGGGGCTTGACCATGAATGTATAAAGAGAACTGGATACAGCGTCGGAGGCGGGCTCCCGTTCATTCCCATGAAAGTTGCTCAGTGGCAATTCACATGAACGGATAAGGGAAATCTGGCAATTAGTTAATTTAAAACTTTTAGGTCCAAATGATTTAAATAAGGGCTATTCAAGGGCTCGTACTGGGAAGTTGATTTACTTAAAAAAAACAGGCATCTCTTTCCAAATGTAAGTCTATGGGAAAAAGTATTTTTTTTTCCAAAAGTTTTTGGGCCCAATGACATCAGGTGACAGACACGGAAGTTGTAATTTGGCCTCTACGAAAATTTGCTTCAAAACCTGGCACACTTCCCTAGGGGCTTGACATACAGAAAATATTTGGGATTTTCTTCCTTACTGTCCCATCCAACTGGAGGGAGAAAGCACGACATGGAGGGGAACATACTGCTGGCAGAGCTGTAAGCCAAAGATAGGCTTAGTAGTATCTGGTCAGACCAGAAATGTGGTACAGCAAAATTCACAAGAACATCCTCGTGAAATAGGTGGCACTGGAAACTTGACAGGAAGACATACCGGCTTCTTGCAGGTTGTCCAATGACTGCCATTGGTTGTGGCTACTTATCGATATGAAGAGTAAAGCTCCATTGGAGAGGTTTCTCATTTGGCAGAAAAGGGCTATATACTGTAAAGGTGGATGGAGCAACATGTGTGTGTGTGAGGGAGAGAGAAAGAAAGAGAGAGAGGCCCCCCGTGGTGGGAATGACATTTGAAAGAAGACCCCCGCTGGGACCAAGAGAGCTATCTCAATGCTGTGTGTGTGTCAGCGACACCACACACACACACACACACACGCACACACACACGCACACACACAGAGCTCCTGGTTGTTCAGAGTCAGGCCAATCTGTCCATCTGTTAGTCTGTCAGTAGCACGTCATCCTTATTAAATGGGGTTAACAGCCACTGCTGTGTTAAGAGAGGCGGGGATAACAAGTCCCCATGCCATGGAGAGAGATGGGAGGGGGTTTGGAGAGGGAGAAACACTCCGACAGTGTGAGAACAAGAAACGGTGAGAGAGAGAGGGAGAACACATTATAGAAAGTGTAAAAAATCCTCTGATTTAGGGCCCGTGATTGAGGATAATGGTTTGCTATCCTGCTGAGTTTGCTGTGCAGAGCTAAGAGCAAGAGAGAGCGGAGGAAAAATTGGGCACCCGTGTGGCTGAGAGAGATTGAGAAAAGGAGGGGTCATTTATGAAATAGCAGTAGAATGAGTTGAGATAGATGAAGAGGATGAGGAGGAGAAGGGAGGAGGAAAGATGAAGTTTGTAAAAGCGATCACAAAGGAAGATAGGCGCCATTTATGAAACAGAAAGAGGGTCGTAGTCTCACCTATTAAAACTGAACTGGATGTTTTTTAAGTGTAGCTCAGCATAATTGGTCTTCACACTCACACACACACACTCACACACACTGTGAGGCAGGTCATGAATAAAATAAAATAACTTCATTGTGAGTGTGTGTGCTCTATTTGTACATTTGTGTGTGTACGTGTCATGTGGTGAGTAATGCCTAATTTAGCTGAGTATTTATCAGAGTTTATTGGAGTCTGTGACCCCCTGCCTGACTCACTACCTAGCAGATTGGTAATTATTAACATATTAGCATAACACAGCCTCAAACAGGCTGTAATACAAAGCTAGAGAGCACACTAAACACTGTACGCACCGGTGCCTTTGCAGTGCTGTTTCCCCTTGAGTACTGATCAACTGTCTATTATTATATATTTCATGTATTTTACCCCGGAATCCTTTTTCGCTTCATGTGAAAGAGTCAATTTTTATATCAAAATTATAAAAATCATTGATTTTTGGGGGCAACACCTGCCATCATATAAAACCTGCAGGTTCACCAAGATAACCAACAATAGCAGCAGTAACATGTGTAACAGGTGCATATTAGGTTAGTTTACTACCACATTGCCAACATCAGCAGCCGCTCTCTGCGCTATCAATGTAGTGTCTGTGGCTGCAACTTCACGGTTGCTCATGTGTTGTACAGCACATTGTGTTTCCACCTGGAATGAAATGTGCTATATAAATAAGGTTTGCTTGCTTGCTTGTTAACAGAGTGAATACTGCCAGTTTCCATTTTATCAAATATGAAATCAGTACTGTTACAGTAATACAGCCTCTTTGAATCATTGAGTACAGCATCCATTTAAAAAATAGTCCCCAGAATGTGTTTTTTTTAACAACTTTCATATTTTTAAAAAGGTTGATTTGAGGGATTAAAACAACAAGACCTCAGACAGGATGATTACCACATGTCTGCATTTTATAAAAAAACATGAATAGCAGCAATCAAAACAATTATAATAATCAAACAGTTTTGGTCGGTGGGGCATCAGCGCTCAGTTTCCCACGTCTTCACTTTTCTTGTCTGAGCAACTACAGCACATAGTCACCAATTACTGCCACCTGGAAGCAGTAATGGTTTAAAACTTGTCAAATTAACTTTCCAGAGTAATACCTTGAACAGGCAACGATTCAGCTGACAATTAGAGAATGCGTTAAACAAAGCCCGACAGTCTGTTGCAGACATCCACGTATCAAGCAGTGCCAAAATAATCACTCCACCATCCTGTCATACGGCCCGGCTAATATTTATTTCACCATGTGGTCCATATTGAAGAAATGTACTGCCATCTATTCACATTAATTTGTGTATTCAAGCGTCAATGAACTTTTACATTCCTCCAGTAAAATCCTCACACCCCCGTCTCCTCATTACTCCTCTACGCTCAGCTTAGTGCACCGGCGCTCTTACTAATGCTGAGTCAATTACTACTGCAGGTGCTGAGTCTAATAATGGGCCGGGGGTGTGGGTGCCGGTGGGGGTTGGGTTAAGGTGTTTACTCTGTGTGTGTTGTTTTTTCCTGAGCTGTGCATCGGCCAACAAGGTTGTCAAGCCTCAAAAAAAAAAAAGCAAGTCAATTAGGGTGGTGCATAGACAGAGAGAGAGGGAAAGAGGCAAAATGAGAGGTATTAGTATCAAACAGAAGTAAAACTCGAAAGCTCGCTAGCAATCTCTAGAGGCTGCGATGCTCATTTCAGCCCAGGGCATGAAAGTGTTGGATGACTTGCTGTTTGGATATTCTTCCAGCTTTGCGACAAAAGGAGATAAAAATGTCAAAGTTATCTCAAGAAATCACCAAATTGAAAAACGTTCTCCCTCTGGGCAAGCATAAACGTATCCAGCTTACTATTAGGGGTTAAAAAAAAAAATCGATTCCCCTATGTATTGCGATTTTTTAATTTTTTTTTTTAACGATTTTGAAATAGTTTTTTTAATGCCGGAATCCATATATTTGCTTCATTTGAGTTTATGCGGAAGTAGAAGGAAGTTACCACTTTTATTGTTGTAGTCAGAGTAACGCCACGTTATATCTGTTCCGTATCCGTCAACCAATACAAACCGCAGCTGGCAACACCTAGCCGAAACTAGAAAGAAGAAAACATTGGAGGGTCCGCATGGATAGGACCTGCATCCTCAGATTTTAAATCCAAAGTGGTAAACACTACACATACAGTAAAGTATGGAAACACTTTCGGTTTCACACATTGTCAGGAAATGCAAAGCTAGACATCACGGCTAAAGCTGCATGCTAACTCTGTCATGGACAGGAAACGTGATCGTACTGCAGTAACGTGTGGTCAAAATAAGGGAACTGTTTATACAAAATACATACTGTATATGGAAATAACATTGATTAGATTATATTCACCAGAAGTATAAAACATTACATGTCCCTTATACTGTGAATTAAAAGAAAATACCACTGATTTGTGAGGGAAATGTCTTTTCCTTTGAGTTTTGGGTTGCTGGAAAGTTTCTTTAGTAAACAATGCCTGACAATGACTTATATATTTGACTTCAGGACATCTCTGACTACATACATGCTGAAAATAATTGTTCAAAATCTAGTGTACAAGCAGCTATTTTGGGGTTAAAAGTGTAACAGTTAGACTAGGTTAGATTATCACAAATCTTTCTTCATTTTGGTTAAAGAGTGGCACAAAGGAAGCCACAGTATCAGCAAAGTTGACATAATTCATCCTCTGGGGTAGAGAAACCAATCAAGAGACATTTCATGGCAAACTGGCCATTCATTTCTCATTAGTACAAACTTGACAATTTGGCCTGAAGTCGGCGTTTCAGTAAAGGTCATGTAAAACCAAAATGGACAGAGATCTTGTGGGGATCATAAAAGCGTGGCCTGACGAGTGGGAATAGAGAAAAGGTCACTAAGGTCAGGAAATACAGTACTGTGAAGAGTTCACCATGTGGCCTGAAGCTCGTGTGAGAGGAAAGCTCCGGTCACGTGGATATTTCTTGCATACAAAATCATCAAAAATCACTGGGAATAATTCTCTGGAGACCATAAATATTGAAATGCATTCTCATTCAACGGTTCTTATAATATCTATCTATCTTTTTTCATTAGTTTTTCTACGAATGTTCAGCAACACGTGTCTCGTTACGTGCATACAGTTGTTTCAAAATAAACTTCTGTTTTCACAGTAGACAACTTCTATAGGTTAAGGCAACAAAAATACTTTTAGGTTTAAGAAAAGATCATGGTTGGACTTAAGTACGTAACTTACGTGACAAATAAATCAACAATGGCTTCTGGTTTCACACAGGACGTGAACGCCATTCTCCTGGGCCAAAGTCCGGTATCTTTAGACCCACTCATTGATTTTGTAGTATATACATGAATTACAGTGCATTACTTTTTGTAGGTGTAGCTACGAATGGTTTATGAGAACAATCTGAATATTGACACCAAATTTTGTGGCAAGTCTGTATTAAATGAGATATGTTTCTGTGGACCAAAGTGTTGGATTGATGGACAGACAGACAGATGGACAGATCAGCCTACCATCATCACTACCCACTGCTAGTGGATCAAAAAAGGGAAATGGGAGGACATGAAAGAACAACGTGAGACAGACAGACACACAGTGGGTGAGATATTAGACTGTGCTTTTCACTGAGATATTAATTGGACTGGGCTTTGCAGGATTGCTGCTTTGTCTTTTTCTCATTAACGGAGCAAATTAAGAACTTTTCAAATCTCTGTTAGCCTGTTTAACATATTCATACTCTGTCTTTCAGTTCGGCTCGCCTCACTTTTAAATACTCTTTGGACAGAGCACAGTCATTGTTTGCTGCTTTAGTTTTCATTGCCACGCCGCGTGCACCCTTTGTTGTACTGTGTGTGGACTCCTTTGTAATGGAAATAGCAGTGACTTCCAACAACTGTGTGAAAAGTCAAAACCCACACGCCAGACTTTTGCAACCATAAGACTATACAAACATGCGCACGTACACTCACAAGCATAGATGAAGACATGAACAGTATACATTGTAGGTACATAGTCACAAACGAGCGTGAACACACACATACACACTGTATTCTTGCACACAGTGCTCTTGACAAGGCTTATTGTTTGTCCTTGACATTTTCATGTATTTGATGAAAGGCTGGTATGAAAGGGCCATGTGTTGACATCACAAATCTTCAAATGTAGAGTGATTTCTTTGTTCCTTCTCTCTTAGTTGACTCAAGGGACTTCTGTGCTCGGGGTGGACTTGTTGTTAATTAACGACACAGCTGTCTGATTGAAGTGTGTGTATATAAATGTGCACACGAAGCCGTAGCTATAGAAGAAGTGAAGGGGCTTCATACAGCTACCCTTCATTAGTATTAAGACTAACATACAATACAATGCAATCAAAGTACATATCCTAATACAAACATTGGTTGTTTTTCTTTCTTTCAATTACCGAGTTACCATTTCATTCCCTATGTATCGCAGAGGAGCCACAGGAGACTTAACATGCATTTTCTACACAGATCCCCTTAGTGAAGGAGCAGCTGTGGCTCAGCAGCCAGCCATGCAGTAAGAAACTGCGACTTCCAGATTTGCTATATTTGTGAGTCGCTATGTGTGAGTGTCTGTAAGCCAAATATGTATTTTTACATGGGTGCACGGTTTTGTTTGTGCACACATCAGTGCATAAAGAGAACATTAATTTGATAATTCTGATTATAAACTGGTCTTTTTTGGCTCATGGCTATCTGATAATAGTCTCATGGATTACCCTTTTATTCCACTTCATTATTTAGTCTGACATCATGTTCGTGTTGCCATTTTCATTTGGCAAAGGGGGGGTTATTTTGTCCAAGCCCTTTGGCAGTGACTGACACATCTGTCCAAGGTTCATTTAAGTGTTATTATTTCTGTAGGTTTAATTAAATCAACCTGTATAGCTGCATTGATCTGATCTACGCTTGTCACCAATTCTTCTGTCGCTGTGTTTTTGGATCATGCACGGGTAGATAACCTCCTCATTCTTAATCACACCAAGTTGTGATTGTCAGCGAGCACAACAGATTCATTGGTCTGGAAGCAGGCTAAATCTTTCTCTCTGTCTGTCTGCACACTGACTTGTTAATGTTCGATATTATTATCACAGTACATGTTGGATTAAACACTGGTGTAAATGAGCCTGGTACACTGAACACAGTGTGTCTCTCTCTGTCTCTGTTTCACAGTGCATGTGAAGGCAGGGACATGTGAGGTGATCGCTGCCCATCGCTGCTGCAACAAGAACAAGATCGAGGAGAGATCTCAGACTGTCAAATGTTCCTGCTTCCCTGGACAGGTTGCTGGCACCACCCGGGCCATGCCCTCCTGTGTTGATGGTACGTACCGCTGTTTGTGTTTGTGCACATTTTGTACGTATCTGCACGCTTCCACTGTCAGAATCACACCTGGTTTTAGTAGCGTCTTAAAATGCCTTTTATGGTTTTTAATGTTGTCATGTTGATTATACTTTTTCTGTGTCTTGGATTGTCAGTTTCGTACAGTTACAGATATGGTTGGACAAGCCAACATCAGAAAGGTGTAAAGGGAGGGGATTTCTGAAGCTCTTTGACCATCTGAGAAGCAGTTATGATGGAGTATATGGGCCCCTTAACTCCTCCTGGTTACTGAAGCCATGACAAGCTGTTCTATTTACAGGGACATGCGCCCACACAGCGTTGAAAATACCAAATTCAGGAGAATGACCTTGACCCAAACAATACCCAGTCAGCAGCAATTTAGTGAAAAAAAAGGGACTGGTGAAAAGAATCGTCCAATCACATTCATGCAGGTGCACAGCACGGCCATTATAACCCAGTTTTTTTCACCATTACTCTCCTGAATGTTCCTAACCTCCTTATGTGCTACATCTTTTGGTGGTCCGGATTTAACTCATAGATAATGTACGTGTATGTGTTCTTTAGGGAACTGAGAGATTAGGTCTCCCAGTACTAGCCTTGTTGCTGCTCTAATTCTTTTAAACTCCATCAAGAGAAGAGCCTTTTCTGCCAAATCTAACATTACAACCATTTGCTATAAATGGTCAATTCCCTCACATTCCCAAGTGTCTCTGACTGAAATTTAATGTATACTGTCTGGCCGGTCCTGACGCAGTAATCCTCACAAATATGGCGCTCAAAAACACAACTAAGTGTTATTTAACCCAGAGTTCCTGTACGAACTCCGGGTCAAATAACAAGAAATACATTATACTGCATAGTGCATACATGTGTCCATTTTAAACTATTGTTCTGGTGTGTGCTACTCCCTTCTGAAATTCATATCAAAATGTACAGTATATATATCACTGGGGTAAACTTTGATTTGACAGTGAATACATAGATGCCAAGACTCTCTTGGGGCGACTCCTCTGGTTACGAAAAGAAGTCTGATTGTATAGAAGTCTATGAGAAAATGACCCTACTTCTCACTTGATTTATTACCTCAGTAAACATTGTAAACATGAGTTTATGATCTTGATCGCTAGTTTAAAGTCTTCATGTTCAATTAGTAAATTATGGTCCCATTTAGAGTCAAAAACAAAGAGTGTTGTGCGCGTTTTTGTCCTATAACTTTAACCCTTTCACAGTGTGTTTTCAGTTCATGAAACTTAATTGTAACATTTTGGTCTCCTAGAAATGTGTTATTCAGCGTTCGGTTGTACTTAGCTCTTGTGTCACTTCTGGTTGCAAAAAAACAAGATGGCCACGGCCAAAATGATAAATTTCGAAACTTCAAAACCGTAGTACACAAACCAAATTGTGAGGTCACGGTAACTACGTGCACTTCTTATATACAGCCTATGCATGAAACAGAATCAGACAAACAAACACCCTACTCGTACTTTCCTGTTCAACGTTGTTTCCTGTTTTATCAATTCCATTTTTGTGATGAATTCAGAGGAATTACAACGATGATGGATGGCATAAGGTTACATTGCGCACACAAGCAATTAAAAAATAATGAAATGTCTACTTCAGCTATTAACCAGATACACCAGTAAAGATAAAAGAAGCAGAAATCTGAACTATTCTCAACAGTAAAAGTAATCTGTGCTTCACAACCAAGCAAATAACTCAAAAGGCATACAAATTGAATATAATAAATTCCAATATAACATAATGGCTTCTTAACTGAGAGGCTGAATATGAAAAATGCTCCATGAGGAGGAATTCAGGGTTTCCTGCTATTATATTCAGCACTTCAGTCAATGTTATGTGAATATAAAAGGACCCGCAACATGCATCCTTAAAGCAAATATTATAATCTGCAGAAAGGAAAGTGTTATCTTTCAGGAGCTGCTTTGTTGACAATGAATGAAAGGTTGACATAGATGTTTAGAATTCACAGTTAAATTACTTAATGTAATGCAGTAATGCATGACACATGTAACTCACCAGGTGAACACAGTAACAATATGTTCGAGCACCATTGGTTGTCAGAGATTAACAACAAATTAGACTGTAATCTTTTGTTTGTGATTTATTATGTGTTAATTCAGCATATATTGTTATCAGTGGCGGAAGAAGTATTCAAATCATTTACTTAAAGGTACAGTGTGTAGGATTTGGCGGCAACTTAAGTACCCTTTTACTCATTCCTCCCTTTCCAAGACTGCGGTAACGTGAGCCGCCGAGTGCAAAACTGATGTCATACGGCCGCTGCCGGTACCATGGTTTTGTACTCTGCGGCTCATGTTACCACAGTTTAAAGTGTCAGAGAACTATGGTGGTCTTCAGTTAACGTAAAAACACAAAAGGCTCTCTCAGTGTTTGGTTTGTCCGTTCTGGGCTACTGTAGAAACATGGCAGAGCAACATGGGGGACTCCGTGAAGAGGACCCGCTCCGTATGTAGATATGAAGGACTCATTCTAAGCTAACGAAAACACAACAATTCTTAGTTTCAGGTGATTATATGTTAATGAAAACATAGTTATGAATAGTATATTCCATTTCTGCTAATAGATCCCCCAAATGTTACACACTGTTTCTCTAAAGGTCCTATATTGTAAAAAAAGTAAGATTTTCATGTCTTTTATATTAAAAAACAGGTTTAAGTGCTTTATAAATACTGTGAAAGTATCGAAGCGCTCAACATACAGAGAAATACACACAACCCGTATTCAGAAATTGTGCGTTTGAAACAAGCCGTTAGGATTTCTGTCCATTTGTGATGTCACAAATATACAATATTTAGACCATTACGCGGTTTTAAACGTAAACATTCTAAATGTGTCCCAGTTTATTCCTGGTTGCAGTGTATGTTAATGTCATCAGCTGACAAGAAGTAAACATGGACCCAAACTGTTGCCAGGCAATGCAATTCTGTTGCAATTCCGTCAAAATGCGCTAAAACGGAGAATTTCAGACAGAGGGTAAATACAGGTATATTCAAGCAGACAGTATGAGGAAAATTACTTTTTTTTAACATTACAGCATGTAAACATGTTGTATTAAAAACACAAAATACAAGTATGAACCTGAAAATGAGCATGATATGGGACCTTTAAGTAAAAGTAGTGATACCATTGGTGATGGACCATTATTATTGGTGCATTGACATGTAAACAGTAATAGTATTTAGCTGGTTGAGGTGGAGCTGATTTGAAACATTTTAGATACTTTTGGGTAGTTAAATCTATAACACAGAATCATATCGTATATACTGATCACATATTTTGTTTGTAAAATCTTGAACTGAAAATTAACTATAACTGTCAGATGAATGTCGTGGAGTTGAAGCATAAGGTATAGCATAAAAGTAAAATACTCAATTAAATTACAAGTAACACAAAATTGCACAGTACTTGAGTCAACGTACTTAGTTATATTCCACCACTGAATCATTTCTAACAAAATAGCACTTTAATACATTGTAAGTGCTCATGGCTCCCTCCACTTTGAAACCGTTTATAAGCCATAAAACTGTTAAATTGCTTGCGGGTATGACTTCAATATTGAGCTGACACAAATTCTGACAGACCTCATAATGATGACTTGATGAAAGTCGGCCTGAGCTTTGTATACTGGGACTTCTCTGCTCAAAGCGGCTGTACCATCTACAATATCTGATTACTGAGAAATCCTCAGACAGTACTGCAAAGTTGGTCTGTTCAAGAAAAGTCTCTCAAAGTGTCACCAATCCCCTGGGAATTATGTCACTGAATACAGGCTGTTTTCTGACTACGTAGTTTCTAAGTTGGAGTGACAATCGCTTAAATACTTACATGCTAAACATGTCATTACCTGGTAACTGACTGTGGCAAATAACAAGTCTTCAGAGTGACAGATGAAGAAAGGGCATTCATAAGAACATTCTTCATATATTCACACACTCAGTCAATCATTACTGTGGTGAGCGTTCTTTTGTTTCTTTTATCTTTGTGATGATATTTAATCATCTTCTTGTTCTTGACGTGTCTGGTCTGTCTACGCCTCTTTCTCTTTTGTATTTGCTAAAGGAACCCCATCAATCCATTTTTATCTGATTTGACGTGTTGTGAACAAATCTACTTAAACACAACATATCCCAGCTGTCTGATGCAAATCTTGCCTCCAGTTATGTCTTTTTTTCCTACATGAATTGAACATGTAAATGATCCCTTATGTACTGATTAAATTAACATGACTCCAGCGCTCATGCATACAGTAATAATCTTCATTTGAAAAAAAAAATGCTCTCCAAAGAGAACTTAACTAATTTTTCTTTATTGCTGAAAGGTTGTCAAAATGTTTTCTCCAGAGAAAAGGTTCGGTCATAATTCCCTGAAGTTTGGGAACATATGGGAATATTTCAAAAATGATCTTGATATTGATGTGTAAAAATATTGAGTATTCAAAATCATATGGTAAGTGTCATATGTTAAAGCTCATGTTTTTCAGCCAGCCAGCATTCTGGATTTCAGAAGCCATTTTAGAACTTTTAGAACAGTTGGGAATTTAGTTAAAGAATTGATGTGATAAAGTTAACCACGGATTAGCTCTGAAATAAGTTAGGGCTATCCATAAATATGAAGAGATGGAAGAGATTTCAGTATAGTGTTTTTGAAAATTAGTTTGAGAAAAAGAGGCTGAAGGAAAACTGAAAACTTCTTACCCATCGAGGGGCAAAGATGAAAAATTGTATTTGCTAAAGAATATTTAGAAAAGATGGTTGTAATATTGTATGTTTTGTATTTTGATCATTTATACATCACTTAAAACCCAAACTATTTTAGAAAGGTGAGGGGGATTTTTGTATATTTAGTGTCTATGGTGATCTATAAGTCACAAAATTGATCAATAAACTCTGAAACAACCTCAGACATCACCCAGTCAAAGCTCACACTGCTCTGCACCTTGCTGTGTTCTCAAAGTGAGAAATCAATCATTTATAGTTTGTGTCATGATCATATTGTTGGTGAATTTACATTTATAACTATCAGGAAGTTTGTTTTCATCTACGTGGTTTTATGGACATTTTGAATTTGCGCTTAAAAAACGTGCAAATGGAAACACTGTAAATTCAAAGAAAAAAAATATCACAAAAAGTTGGAAAAATGTGTGTATTGATAAAAGCAAAATGTGACAATGTGTAATGGAAACAGACTTAGCAAATAAATCATGACGTGCATGGAGCATGTGATTTAAACTGAAGCTGCCGCTCCACATCGTTTTTGTTTGTTTGAATTTTGGCTGCCGTTCATTTAATTACATCATCTCGTTGCACTCTCTTCTTCTGCAGTAGTTTAATGGCATTAGTGCTACCAACTCTCTATGTTGATGCACCCAACTCCTAATATTCACATAACGGTAGTGGATGGAAGTGCATATTAATTCACATTTTCTTTGCCAATTCTCTAAAAAAAAATGTTTAAAATTCAGATGGAAACTTGGCCAGAGAAAACTTGGAGTTGAAATTCCCACATACACGATCTGGAAACACATGAAAGCACTCAATGAAAACACACCCACAAACATCGAGTCACGTCTTCACCGAACTAAATATCTGCCACCGTCTTCCCTCGTCCCCCCCAGCCTCCATTGTAGCCCAGAAGTGGTGGTGTCAGATGCAGCCGTGTATGGATGGCGAGGAGTGTAAGGTTCTCCCAGACCTCACAGGATGGAGCTGCAGCACAGGCAACAAAGTCAAGACCACAAAGGTTGGTGTTCACACAATCTCTCTCTCTCTCTGTAATGTCTCTATTTCCCTCTTTCTCACACAAAACACTCTTCCGCATACATGCATGCCCACACACGGTCAGACCCACCGCCGAGTGACCCACTTCCACCTCCATCGTGTTATATCTCTGTCCTCTCTCTGTGTTATCTGTCTCCAGACCCTACTCCTTTCTCTTTTTACCCTCTATATCATTCTTTTTCTCACCTAATTTCTCTCTCTTCACTTTCTCATCCCGCCCATTTTGGATCTAACATCAAACAGTCTCTGAAGAAAAACAAGGCCAACAGGAACAACACAAATAAAACACACACACACACACAGACTAGGAAAGAGAACATCACAATTCCCTTCACTCCTACTTGCCCTGCTTCCCTGCCTCTGACTGGCATGCCATCTGACTCGATGCAAAAGCAACTCGCCACAGCGGATACACCAGAGTGGTAATTGTCCTCGGATAGTTTTTACACTGCTGTTCGCCCATAATACAGTATGTACGTTTTGTGAATGTGTGCGTGTTCTTCTACTTGAATTTCTGCAATTCTCATTTACTGTCCATTTGTCTGTGACTTTATGCGGGCTGTTCTCATACACTGTTCGTATCTATACCTATGAAAAGTAACGCACTGTAATTCGTATACAGTATATCCCACAAAAATCAATTCATGTGTAACTAGAATGGCAATCGGAGAGCGCAGACCTCCGCCAAGGTGCCTGACTTTAAAAACAGATCACAGCTCACAGCTGGCGGTGCCGTGAGGAGGTCAGCGTATTATTAACACGATGTGTTTCCGTGTAACGTATCGGTGGATGCCTCTCTCATTCAGCAGCCTTGTTATGTCTGTATAACGTTACACTACGTTGTCTCTCATCCCGTCATCTGCAGTTTCTTTCTCACCGTGGGCCAGCAGCTCCCGCACCTGTCTCGTCACACATCCACACACGTATCTCTCTGCTCTCAGAGGGAGGCGGGGTCACGCGTCATCAGTTACACTGCGCATGGGTTATACCCTGTGGTCTTAATGCACAGGCTGATCGGAATCCTTAAAGAAATTCCTGAATCCGGATCATGATCCGGATCGCCACCAAAATCGAATGGATTGTTCATTGTTTGAATTTTATTCAAATCCATAACGTACTTTTGGAGTAATCCTGCTAACAGACAGACAGACAGACAGACAGACACACAGACAGATAGACAAACGGCGTATTTTTGTACGGCAATCAGAAAGTTAGCATCGCCATGGGTTCCTTCGACAAATAGCCAATGGGATTTTTCCATTGCGTTTTGGATTATTGCAGAAAATAATCTCTGTGGCAAGGAAACATTTATGATACTTACACGTTTGTTCAGCAATTTAAGCTCCACAAATGAACACCACTTTTATAATTTTTGAAGTGTGAATGCAATCACCAGAAGTAAAAAGCTAATGTTAGGCTATAATTAAACTACACCACAGTCGCATGAGTGTGAGTATAGGCTACACAACGAGACTGTAAAGGCGGACGAGTCGGCGTGATGACGTTTAGTAGTCTCATTTAGCAACTTGTTAGCAACCGCCTTTGTTAAGACACATAAAGTCTTAAAAAGTCACAAGTGGGGTATTTATTGATGTATTTTACGTTAAACTCTCTTAAGCTTGTGTGAACCACAGACCTTATTTCAGGCATGTAACTAAAAACCGATTCACAAAACCCACTGACTTCCAGACGAGGGAACCGGAATGCTAACTCATTACTGAGTTTTAGGAATAATTTCTGTAGCACTACATGGAAACATTAGGGCTTATACATACTGTACAGTGCCAGAAACAGGTTGAGATAAAGAAAAGGGAAAGAAATGTGTGAAAATTTGCCATAAATCAGGAGAAATATGGGAGAATTGTGACGCCAGGAGGAAACCGATGAAAAGCTCCGGGGAAAACTGGGAGGGTTGCAAGTATGTCGACACCTGTTGACTTCTCTTCAGTGACTTGACCTGAGCAGACTCTTGTCTGACTGTCATAGGAGGGAATTTGCGCGAGACTCACCTCTTGTCACTGTGCGCTTCTGTTTCTAACCTCCATCCTTCTCTCTGCCTTCTCATCTTCCATTATTCATGGCTGGGTGCAGACCTTTGTTTTCTGTCTAAATAATTGATCGAAGGCGTGGTCAGAGGAGGGAGAATGCATCTCCTTGGGAAAAAGAGAGGGTTAAGTAAAGCGTAAGACACGCGTGGACTCGTCTCTCTTTCCCACTCTCTCTTTCTTTAAAACACTTGGAGACGGTCTCCTATACACCTGGCTGATTAAGAATTCCTTCCCTACTTTTTCCTCCTGCTCACCTCTCACCTAGCAAAGTGGATCTCACACCCTCAAGTTACACTCTTCCCTTCTCAACAGCTCCTTCTCACCCTGAAATATATTCTGCTGCGCTGGCCCATGCTCAAATTTGTGTTAGCCTGCTCATAAGCGCTACTGAACTTTCCAAATTCGCTGCCCACATCACGGCGAGATAAAGAGACAAAGAGATGGAAATAGAAAACGGCAGAGTGATCTTGGAGTATGTAACGGGCATAATTGAAGAGAGAGACACACAAGGGTTGATCAGATATGAAGATGATGTAATTTCTGAATATGCGAGTGCTGTTCAGAAGTTGATTCATATATCTGATCTCATGCATTTAGTTTTATCAAGCCCAAAGAGCGCATTTATAATTTCCTGAACACGATCAAAGCAAACCAGTTTCAGCAACGCATCGCTTTATCATTGAGTCTGTCGTAGTTTGAAGGAGCACAAATATTTGCTGTCTCTTGCATTCAGGTCTTTGATCAATGATCTGTGTGAGTGTGTGACTGTTGTGTGTGTGTGTGTACATTATGTGAGCGTGTTGGCTGATGTGTTTGCATGATGATGAAAAGAGCATGTTTTTTTTTCCTCCTCTGGTGTGGTACGTTAAGGTCAAGATGCGCAGGCATCCAGATCAATAGCATCGAACGTTCTCTTATAGTCCCATTAAGACCCGCTCGTAAATTGAAATTGACGATGGAGTGAGAGAGAACAAGGATGAGAGAGAGAGAGAGAGAGCAGCAAAAAGGAAGAAAGAGGCAGGCGGAGATGGATGACAAAGAAAGAATAACAAGAGGAGGCAGAGGTGATAGGTAGATAAAAGAATATTGCAACTGGTCAGTGGACAAGGAGCTTATGTTTGTGCGTCTGGGTACACAGAGCAGGCAAGAACACAAAAGAAGGGTTTGGCACTCTCCATCCTCTCCTCCATCCATCCATCCCTGGCTGGGAGCAGAGAAGAGGAGGGCAGAGGGAGGAGAGAGGGAGGGGATGGAAGACAGCTCGATCAATGCCAAATAATATCATATGGATGAGCAGACAGACACGGCTGGGCTGCCAAGCCACTGAGCTGTCATACACCGCAAGGCAAGTGTGAGTGTGCATTTGTGTAGATGCACATGCAGCCATATACACACATTAACAAACAAATGACAAGGTGTATGTTTCACTTCCTATATAAAAAGCTTACATCAACACTAAACCGATGTCTGCAAGCACCATCAACCTCTTTAGGCAACATATTGTGAAAGCACCTCTCTTTGATAGAAACAATACAAACAGTGAATCAAGACCTAAAGTAATTTGATTGATGCAGCTTTTAGATTATCAAAGAATAAGAAAAAACTAGGTTTGTCAGCCTTAACGATAGCGTTAACGTAATCGATATTTCAGAGGTTGTAGCGGGCTCAGTTTTTAAGGTTGAGTGAAGATACTGGTATCATATGAAACTAAAAAACCTGAGGAATCATGGTACCAACCTATCATACTAGCTTGTCGCTAAAGAGGCTAAATAATGCTACCAAGTTACACTACATTTTGGCGAGGAAAAAGTGGCATGGCCATTTTCAAAGGGGTCCCTTGACCACTGACCTCAATATGTGAATGAAAATGAGTTGTATGGGTACCCAGGAGTCTCCCCTTTACAGACATGCCCACTTTATGATAATCACATGCAGTTTGGTGCAAGTCATAGTCAAGTCAGCACACTGACACACTGACAGCTGTTGTTGCCTGTTGGGCTTGAGTTTTGTTATGATTTGAACATATTTGTTATGCTAAATGCTGTACCTGTCAGGGTTTCTGTTTCATTGTTTTGTGTTATTTCCAATAATAAATATACACATATGTTTGCATAAAGCAAGCATATTTGACCACTCCCATATTGATAAGAGTATTAAATCCTTGAAAAATCTCCCTTTAAGGTACATTTTAACCAGATAAAAAATGTGTGATTAATTTGCGATTAATCAGGATTAGATATTTTAATCGATTGACAGACCTAGAAAAAACAAAACAAGATCAAACCATTTAAATGGTGTCTTTCCATAATTTACTCTCATGTGACTAAGTGAGTCATAAAGGATGTGCATAATGTAGGAGCGAAGGGGACATCTGCCTCGTGGCCATCTGAGCAGCCACTAGTGTAGACAGTTAAAGCTTGTGGAATAAGGAATAGAAAATGTGGCACTCATGGGCCTGAAAAAAGCCCGCAGAGATGACACTTGAGCACTGTTCGTGTCTTTTTTGTAAATTGAGATCTAACTACCTAAACCCACTTTGTAATTGGGCACAGAAACTGCCACCTACAGGCATATTTAAACAGGCAAGGGGATGAGCACCTGAAGGGACTAGATCGGAGCACCTTAAAGCATAGCAGGCGCAGAGATGCAGCGGTGCGTGCGTGTATTGCGAACTGGCGTGACAACAAACGCCTGCAGACTCTTTGA
>CAKAKQ010014293.1:0-14999 GCA_916700675.1 Helicolenus avius
AAGCACCTCAGACCGGACCACCAGAAGAGCCAAAGCTCTCAAATCCTGCTGTAAAAACAAGTAGCCCCAGTCATCCACCTACACCAACAACAGCTACTCCTGTTAGTGTTCCTTCTCTTGCACAAGGTACTGATGAAAAAGAAAGCCCATGCCTTGATTCTACCTCAAAGGAGTCTAGTTCACTCACTCCCAGTTCAGTGGAGGTACCACCATCTTCTGCAGTTGCTGCATTGGATTCTAACACCCAAAGTCCTGAATCAGTTCAGGTGGAAACCAGCATCTCCTCTCCTCCTCTGCTACCTGAACAACACACTGGATCAGAATTAAGCTCTTCTAACCCACCGGGCCAAAACTCTTCCTCTGATCACAGTCTACCAGATTCTGATTCACAGATCAATCCAAGTCCTTCACCCTCTAGCTCTGCTCCTCTTTCCACTCCAGCAGAGACCATATCCTCTAATGTTACCCCAGAAGATTCGAGCTCTACACTAACTTCGGGCACATTGTCCCCAAATGCACAGGAATCTGTCAGCCCCTCACCGCCAGAACCCTCCCAATCGTCACCATCCGAGACCTTTTCAGCAGCTGACTCTGCACATGTTGAATCTGATATTTCTCCTGACACATGTGCTGCTGGATCCGAGCCAAACACATCCTCATCACAGCCCAGTACAAAGACTGAAGAATCTTGTGATCTTACACCTTCAGAAAAAGATGTCCCTGAATCAGAAAACAACGCTGCTCCAAAGAGTGTTGGTGAGGAATCGGAGGTTCTTGGATCATCAAAGGATGTCAAAGCTGATAGCACACCTCCTAGCCTTAGCCCTTCATTGCCTGAATCATGTTTACCAAATGTATCTGATCTGGAAAGTAAATCCAGACCGGCTGAAAATGAGACTCCTACCCCCTCCCCAGCAGACACTCTACCCAAGCATTCACCAGCAGAAACAAGCTCTCCTGTCCACCCAGACTTGACTCCTAATGCTTCCCAGCCAGAAAGACAAGCGACCCCTCCCTCCGAACTTAACCTGACAGAAATTGGCACTACGTCTCCTGCTGAAACAGTATCATGTTCTCAACTAACGGAGTCGGTTGGATCAGTTTTGTCCCCTGAGGCTGAGAAAACATTGGCTACATTGCACAGCGCCTCAGATACTAACTGTCTTCCCAAGGAGATTGCAACAGACGCCACCGAAACTCCAATGCTCCCATCAGCAGAAACGTCAAGCCCAACTGAGCCTACCTCAAAAGTCCCAATAGAGCCTGACCTACCATGCAAAACACCTGAATCTGTGACTTGTGAACCCCACACTTCAGAGCCATCTGTACCTGCTGAAAATAGTAATACGGACATTCAGAATGACTTAAGCAAAGAGCCTGAAATGTCTGACCCTGGTGAGGAAAAAACTGTTGATACAGAGGCCACAAATAAGGAGAATGAAACTACTACACAGGAGTCAGTCTGCAATGTGAAAACAAATGAACAAGTAGGTGAGAAAACGAATGAACAAGTAGGGAAAAATAACTGCTCCGAAACGCCAGCGATCACATCAGATGAAGTCGTTAATCCGTCACCACAGTCCAAGCAGCCAAAATCAAACCAGTCTCGCTACTCATCATCAACAGCCAACGTGCTCTCAAGTAGCAACCTCAGAGACGATACAAAGCTGCTTTTGGAGCAAATTTCTGCCAACAGCCAAAGCAGGAACGAAGCTGCCAAAGAGTCTCCGGTCACTGATGACGAGAAAGAAGACGAAGCTGACAAAAACGCCAAAAGGGAGAAAGAACGAGGGATGAGGTCATTTACCAGAGAGCAGCCAAGTCAGGAGCGCGAGAAGCTGCTGGAGAAGATTCAGAACATGAGGAAGGAGAGGAAAGTTTACAGCCGATTTGAGGTATGAATACATTAACACCGTTGTTACTCTTACCTATTTAAATGCACGTTGTGTTGGCCCTGTTGTGACTCATTTTGTGTCTCAATTACTTTCACAGATGGCACCTTAAATGGGATCCAAAGAAAGTTGAGAGGATAAACAACGCACACCGTGTGTGTACAAGCAAAGTCAATTAAAAGCTGAAATGATGACCAAGACATTTTCTCACCAAAGACACTTAATAGAAGTGGGATTTCTCTGTTTGTCCTCTGCAAACAAGGCACAAGAGGAGGCAGGGTACCTGTATCAGTGGCACTGAACGTTAAAGGGTAAAACTATCAGTAACACAAATGAATACAAATCTGATGTCCCAATTACATGTGCCATGACCAACAAAGGGCTTCTTCCAGTGGGCGAATCACCAAGTTGCTACTATTGTGAAAAGTACATGGACTGAGACTACATACGTGTGATCAAATATGTTTTTACTGACTGCATGGGTAAAGTGCAATGCTTGCAACAGGTTGTTTTCTGTGATGAGTTCTGTCCTTGCCTTTTTTACAGCACTGACAGCCATTACATTAATGTTAGCTGGTTTTAAGACAAAATGTGATGTAAAAGTATAATAGATAATCTAAAGTAGTCAGAGTTTATCAAACTGTAATATACTGCCGTTTATATTTTAGTATTGCACAACCATGTTAAACAAAGATTTTGATAATTGTGTTTGTGAAGCAAGTGAATATATAAATTCATATGCATGCAGGACTGTTGTTGTTCTGGTGTAAATAATTTGTAGCTTTAATTCTTTGTAATCTGAATCAAACATTGAATTGAAACATTATGAACAAACCTAAGTTTAAACATGACGTGCCTACAATAAGAATGTGTAGATCATTGCACACCACACAGTAGGTCATGTTTTTTGTTTCTTTTTTCTATCTATCCAGTAGTCATTGAGGTTAAATGTCAATTTTCCAAGCTGCACCTGGTTTCCTTAAAGGGTCAGTTCACCCAAATTACCTGAATCATCCAAATTATTTCTATTTTGATGATTTGTGAAACAAACAAACATAAGGAAAGATACCTTGCTTTTTAAGTGTTTAAATTACATTTTTGGCCATGTGTAGCCAAAGCTACCTTTGTTACATTTTTGTAATTTGCTGGAACCAACCCTTTAACTGTCTTTGAAAATGTGCTTTTTTCAATGAAAACTAGTCGTACCTGTACACTGCAACAAGAAATTCTGAAACTGCAAAGACTTCACACAACAGTATGTAGAATTTTGCTGTGAAAGTTACACATTTTATAATGGATTTCTGAACGCTGTCTTCGGCACTACAACACTAGCCATTTGTAAATAAAATGTCTTTAAAATGTGTTTGTTGCAAAAGGAAGTTACTGAGACGTATAGACGTTTTTCAAAGCAGACATTTTGGCTTGTCTTAATAGGAAAAGCACAGGTGTTACTAATAGCATTAGAGTTGCTAAATACCGGATTGGGAGCATTTCTATTGCCTCTCAACGGCTCTAAACATGGCAGCTAACAGCGCTAACGGTGCTAACCGTGCAAACAACGGTGAAAGTGCTGACAGAGATAACTGTGTTTACCGGAGGTGGAACCGGAGGGTGAGCACTAAGTTTCTGCAAGTTTCTGCAGACAGCGTTATCAGCTGTAACTGCTGTATGAGAGCAGTGCAGATCAGCGGCCATGAACTAGCCAGTGGTGCACGCTCACATGCACTAAAAGGATGCCCTGCTGGCCTCGAGATGTCAAAAAGCACGGAGAAGCTTGGATTACAGCACACACAGAGGGAGAGAGACTACATTCTCTGCTCAGGTAGACATTACTCCTCTATATCGTTACATTATTGATAGTTGTTTGATGCTATATTAATGCTCTGAATATCAAATTTAGCACCTTTAATGATGGTTATGTTGTATTCAAGTGTCCCAGTAAGCCATGACAGTGTGACAGTGAGCCAGCATGAACAAAACCAGGACCCTGAAACTGAAGCAGCTAAATGGAATTCAGCCGTCATTCATTTTATCAGTTCAAGTAAATCAGAATCATTTGACAAATACACTTGAACTGATATTTACAGGATAGACTAGACTAGAAGGCGGGAAACTGGTAAAACTTTGGGAAATTCTTCATCTACTGGAGTTGAGTCTGTGTTGTCATAACATGTCCTGAAATCCTGAAGTGCCCTTGAGCAACATAGTAAATCTCCATCAGCATCAGGTGTGTGTTTAGTAGTTGACCTTTAACCTGCTTGCAGAGGTACACACATGTCAAAATGTCTTCTGTAAAAAATACATTCTTTTTTTTAATCCGTCCCTAAAACTGTATAAGTTGTGTTTTGCGAAAGACAGTACATCCTGGAAACATTCATGAGTAATCAGGTCTAAAACATCTGCAGAAATAAGACATGAATGATATGACTGAACGGCAGTTGTCCAATGTGGATTGATGAACATGTCTTTCTCTTCCGCTAAATGAAATCATCTGTGGGACAGCAAATGTAATTTCTGCTTTATATTATCTTATTTAGCCAGATGATGTGTCATAGTTGATTGCAGTATACTTGATGTTGTAGAATCATCTGTATCATAACATATTAGGGTCTTAGCTATGAGCCTACACAAGATATGATGTCATGAGTGTCTCACCACATGACCTTTCCTCTAGCACCACCCTCAGGCCAAGATTATCAGTTACCACCACCGTGCAAATCTACTGAACATGTTCATACTCGCTAGAACACAAAATAAAAAAACAAACTTAACAATTTTGCCTTTCTTGGACCTAAGAAAAACAACATATAAGGTATTTGTACCTATGATCTAATTTATATTACAAGGAACAAAATTTCCATTTTTCATTTCCACAATTTGACAACAAAAAATGTGTGCCCCTCCACAGAGGTGTCAGAGAGGTCAAGGTCAACTACTAAACACACACAGTGACGCTGGCAGAGATTTAGTGTGTTGCTCAAGGGCATTTCAGGATTTCAGGACATGTTATGACAACACAGAATCAACTCCAGTATATGAAGAGCTTCAAAAACCTTTACCTTCCTTCCCACCTTCTAGTCTAGTCTATTAGTTCAAGTGTTATTTGTCAATGATTCTGATTTACTTACCATACCTTTAACTGATTTATTACTTAACTTGATCTTATTTACTTACTTAACTTGAACTGATTTGCTTACTTAACTTCACGGGTCTTCTCTTGCAAAACACTATATGTAACCGTTAAAGCTCCCACTGTGAATGAAATTGCCACTCAGTCACATGCTCCATGGTGTTGGTTATGAAAGAAGGACTCCTATGCTTCATAAGAAACAGTGGGCCTCTTGTCTCCGCTGCTTTCAAACGTCTTGATAAGCTTGTGCTGAATTACACTAATCTTAAAAGAACCTTCGCTGCCTGAAGTACCTCAAGTTAGAAGGGAAAACTCAAGAAGAGTAGTTTTTGCCTGTTTAATTTTTTTTGTTGTTGTTGTTTGTCAGGTCTGTATAAGCTTAAATCAGAATGACTTCAACCCTGAGGAGAGTGTACCACTTCGCAGCATTCAGCTGGTACGCTTTTGTTGTGAAGAGTCTCGCTGCGAAGGATGGAGAGGACTTACCACCAGGAATCTTTGTATATGGAGGACCTTGGAAGTACCTTACTTTTCTGAATTTGGTGAGTACCCATGGTAATAGTAGTAGTAATAGTGTACAATAATATCTATTGCAGATTTGAAAAAGTATAATGGAAAACAATAATGTAGCTCTGTAATATTTCAGTTATTACAAACGTTATTCTTTGGACTGGCGGCACTGAATGATCTACAAGCTGGGAAGAAGTCAGAGAGTAGTCTGAACAGATGTAAAGACCTTCTCTTCTCTGTCTTTGCCTTTCCTGTGGGCATGGTGAGAAACAAATGTTTGACAATCCTCCTTTTTTTAACATCAAAATAAGAAGTGTGCTACACATTAACACCACGTTCTATGCATTTCTTTTAGTTTGTTGTTCTACTTTTCTGGACGATCTTTGCATATGACAGAGAATTAGTCTACCCGGCTACTATTGACACCTTCTTCCCCCCCTGGATAAACCATGCTATGGTCTGTAAATCTGCATTTTCAACAACCGTATGCCAAAATGTAAATAATGTTATAAACCATCACTCAAAATTAGTTATTCCCACTCTGTTTTCTCAGCACACATTTGTTCTTCCTGTTTTACTTGGAGAAGTGCTGGTGCAGCCTCACATCTACCCGCAGACTAAACATGCGATGGCGGCATTAGGAGGTGTGGGCATAGCTTACTTATCTTGGTAAGTATTGAGTCAGTATATGCAGCAGAATCATGACAGTTTAATTATCGTATATATAGTTAACACATAAATATCACAGCATTTTAAAACAATGAAATCCTTGATTTAATATCTTTAATTTGAAGCTGAATGGATCTTTTCCATTTTTTTGTGATCAAATTTGTATTATTATTTGAACCGAAGAGATGTAGACATACAATCAGCAATACAGCATTGAAGAAAAGTATTAAAACAAAACACACAAATCAGTAAGGTGTAACAATAATATGATAGACCTGGGGCTGGGTGATATGGCCAAAATCGTCTATCTCAATATAGGTCATTCTTTATCTCAATAACGATATATATCACGATATACCATGTTTTCTGGTAATTCAATAAATAAATAGACTTTATGAAATAACCACAAGGTAAGGCCTATTTTTGTATACTCCAGTGTGAATTCAATACTTGACAATGAAAAGTGTTTTTCTCATTTTAAGAGCTTGAGTGCCAAATTAACATAACAGCTTTAAGTGAAATTATAGAGAGAAAGAAAGAAATATAGGCAATAATATATTGCGATAGAAACAATATAGAAAAATATATACGATAGACATTTTTATATAATTTTGATATCCTCATATTGCCCAGCCCTAGACAGACCCACAAAAAGCACACATATAAAGTCACTCTAATGGATGCAGATGAATAGACATGCATCTAGACATACATATGTATATTATATAACATACATACGCGCAGCTCAACCACAACCTAGTCTAAAAAAAAAAAAAGTTAACATATACTCATACATACTAAATTGCACATACATACTGTACATAGGCTACATATCTGCAGTAACTAACATAAAATGGTAGCCAATAATGTAATGGTACTGATATAAATATCATTGTTTCAACCTTTATGTTTATTATATTTATATTATAAAGCCCAAACAAGGAACAAAGCATTAAGAAAAACTCACAGAAACAGGACCAAAGGGGATTCATGAATAAAATAAAATACAGTTATATTTGAGAAATAAATAAATAGATAGATAGATACAAATCAAATCTGTTAATGTGGCTAAAAGCACAGTGTCTAAATGTGTCTATGCTCTCACAATAACCAGCCCAGACTAGTCCGGTGCAATGCAAGGCAAACAGCTTGAGGGGTAAAAGCTTCAATAGTTGGCTCATAAAACCTAATGCTGCCTACAGATCCTCTTGTGTCTGATGGTACAAACCGTAAATGTATCGTATGTTGTGGATGAGATTCATTATTGTGCATAAGTGTTTTGCTGTTACAATCGATTAGAATCAGTGTCCTCGGTGTCAGTGGATGGAAGAAGATATGTGCCAGTGAATATTTTCCCCAAGACATACTAGTTCCTTGAGACAAGACAGTACAAGATGTTCAGACAGATAATGTGATTTTTTTCTCTCTTCTGCAGGATTATATGGGTGTACTTGTCAGTTGGAATTTGGGTGTATCCCCTTCTTCAGCACTTCAGCACTGCTGGTCTGGCGTGCTTCTTCTTTTTCAACATGACTGTGGTGACGTTGCTCTATGTGCTAGGAGACAAGCTCAACAGCCATGTTTGGAGTAAGAGACATTAAGTTTACCCCTGGAGACAACCATATAGGAACACATGTTAATTTGTGTCTAATCTCTCTTTTGTCTCCTTTACTCTATAGGTAAGGACGTGAACAAAATGACAGAAAAAGCAAAGTAATTCAGACTCAATGCCACATAGAAATGGTCAAACAGTAATCCCTTAAAGCGAGACTATGTAACTTTTGAAAGAAGTAACGTCCTTCTTCCTCTTTCAAATGAAAGGTTGATTTTACAGGCTAATGAAAGGCCCCATTGCTCAAACACATAAATACACTCAGGGGTTTTGCTGCTACAGTCTTTGTTGGTCTGCCACTATAAACCAGTTGTTTATAGCGGTTAATGTTAGATTAAGTTAAACTACTGTTTAGCATTTAGCTAAAATCTAGCCAGCTTTGTTCCATTGCTGTCAAATGTAGCCACATTAGCTGCTGTTATGCAAATGTCACATAGTCTCACTTTAAAGGGGTTAATCTGTGCGGAAACTTATACAAAAGCTAAATTGTGTAACACTATAGCCTACCTCCGATGTAAATGCTAGAGTTTAGTTTTACAGTTTAACAAAGGGGCATTTAACAATGCACAAAGACTTGAATAATGTGATTTAAACATCAAAACAAGCCCAATGAAGCTAGTACCACTGACAGCAACAGCACACGTAATCCTCATGTTTCTATATTTTCATTTTATGCATTTCCTGATTTAAAAAAGAGGCTTGGATTGAATGTAATATATCAGAACCACAAATTATACAGTCAGGCAATAAAGGAAGCAGGATCCACCAATCCATCCTCCTATAAAGTGCATATTTTCCATTTATCATGGAAACACCTGGAGGGGCTGCAGGAATAACTTGACTTGTAATCCAAAAACACGATGCTAAGAGATCCTTGATTTGATGTCATCACAAATCCATGGCTAAATCCAAGAACAGCTGTGTACTGTCCATTCATTTCTGTACGTTGCCTTATATTTTTTTTTAAAGGAAATCATGCACCACGCAAGTCTCTGTAGCCTTTGAGATGGTGGAGATAGTTTGGATCTGCATCCACCAATCCAACTGAAAGGATTTTGGCCAATAGATGCACATCTTCTTCACTCAGATCCTTCTGTAGAAGAGATGAGTGTAAAATATGTCATCTCAATATCATAAATAATTTACAGCATTAAACTTTGGAGAGTTACTTACTTTCTTGTTGCTGCCATTTGATTCAGGAGGTTGTAGTTTTTGAGGTTTAATTCCCTGTTAAAGAAAATAGACAATCATTTCCGAGATACACACTTTATTTCCTGCTTACTTCCTCTTCCGTTTGTTTCTGTCTTTTAAAGATTGATTTATGTTTTATTCTTTATCCAAATTACATTTTAAAACACAAAATCATGCACAAGAGAAACTCACCTCTTTGAGTCCTTTTGAAAAGAACATTATGATGACGAGAAGGCCAACAACGATCTGTGCATGTTAAAAGAAAACACCAGTCAATATTATGTAGGTCACAGTCCTCAATGGAAAAAAAAACTTTGATTAGCTGGCAGGAAGAAATTAAGATAGAGGATAGATGATAGATAGAAGTATAAAGAAGTTTTTACTTACCCCCAGCAAGTACAACATGTTTATTTCTCTTGGTTTAATCCTGCTTCTGCTCTGATTTGTAACTCGAGAGTAAAATAAGGTCCTGCTGCTCTGAGACACGAGACTACAGTGAGTAAGTCACCAGGGAAAAACCCATGAAGAACCAGCAATACAGGACGCACTGCATTTCAACAGTCACCTGCTCTTACAACTGAAAGATGTTAATCATCCTTGAGACATGTGTTGTTACGCAGATGACTGCGTAAAGGGCTGTTGTTATTAAAAGAGGGCAATCATTGTCTTTCAGTGTTAACGTAGTCTGAAGTTTTCCTATGAGTGTCACCTGCAAATAACAATAAAAGAAAAGAGTTACGCCTGGCCCATGATCTTTGATTTCAGATTATAGTGCAGCATAGAGAAACACTTGGAAAAGGTTAGGTAATCATCACCTGTCACCACCTATCTACACCTAGGGCCTAACATACTTTGGAAGTGTACTGATCAAAAGCAATAATGTATTGCAGTTAAAATGTTACATTCTGTAATATACTGTTTAACCCCAAATCTGTGTTGTGATAGATTTATTTTTTACTGATTATTCATCAAATACCACCATCAAATAACCATTAAAGCCCTTTCTGTGGTGGCTGTCCACTAAAATGTTAATGGCATTAGTGTAAATTTACTAGAGTAGAGTTTTGAGGTACTTGCACTTTACTTGAGTACTTTTATTTAATTTCACTTTATACTTTTACTCCAGAATAAGAAGAAGGGAATATTGTATTTTTTTTTCCTCCACTACATTTTTGTGACTGCTGTGGTTACTTTAACTTTCCATAAAACATATGATGAGCCTATAAAATAGACCATCAAATATAATACATTCTGATAAACTACACAACAGTATAAAAAATATGTAAATTTAGCGCCACCTGGATCTGCTACAACATTAAAATGCTGCTTATATGTGTACATATACATCAGTATAAACAATCCAAAATATATTGAACGATACTGTAACATTCTCCAGGGCCATATTCCAGCTCTTAAAGGTCCCATATTGTAAAATGTGAGGTATTCATGTCTTTTATAAGCAGGTTTAAGTGCTGTATAAATACTGTTAAACTATGAAAACGCTCAATATACAGAGGAATACACACAGACTGTATTCAGAAATTGCGCATTTGAAACAAGCCGTTAGGATTTCTGTCCATTTGTGATGTCACAAATATACAATATTTAGACTATTTCACGGTTTTAAATGTAAATATTCTAAATGTGTCCCAGTTTATTTCCTGTTGCAGTGTATGTAAATAACATCATAGCAACGCAATTCCGTTGCAATTCCGTTGAAATGCACTAAAACGGAGTGTTTCAGACAGAGGATAAATACAGGCATATTCATGCCAACCGTATGAGGAAAATAAAGATGTTTTTGAACATTACATCATGTAAACAGGTTCTAGTAGAAACAGAAAATACAAGTATGAACCTGAAAATGAGCATGATATGGGACCTTTAATACATTAAGTGCAATTTTGATGATATTTCTGTACATTTACTTAAGTAGGATTTTCAAGACTTGTACTTTTTTAATTGCTGTATTGCTACAATATTATTTAGTTTTGTCTTATACAGCCAAGCTAGTAAGTAACGTTTAATATGATTCCTTTTTTCATAAAAACAAGTACATTGGTGAGTGAGTGAGTGAGTGAGTGAGTGCGAGAGATTCATTTATTTGTGTAAAAATTCCACCAGAGGGAGACAAATGTTTCAAAGATCACATGACCTTATTTGCCATTTTATCAGGTTGACTAATATGGTTTGAAAAAGGCAAATGAGCTCCAGCAGATAAGTTCCAGATCCTTCCAGTAAAGACTCATAATTGCACAAGGTTAGAATAATTTAAATAGAATAAAAATAATTATATCTTATATAATATTGACATTATTATTTTTAACAACTTTAATCTCATCTCATATATTCGAGTTGTGCTGTTTTTTTGTTTTTTTTATAGTGGGCTATACATTTTAACTTGACTCCTCTTTTAATATATATATATGTTATAATATATTCTTATGTTGCCAGTGGTATTTTGTGGGAATCTATATCTTCTGTATTTTAGAAATAGTTGATACCAATATGAGCAAGTTTAGGTACACTTATTGCATGACCTAATAGTGTCTGGCACTTTCACTTAGGCCATACATTCACATATATATACATACGTTGTGTGTGTGTGTGTGTGTGTGTGTGTGTGTGTGTGTGTGTGTGTGTGTGTGTGTGTGTGGGGTGTGAGTGTGTTTTGTGCATATAGCATGGTGTAGCCTACATACAGCTGCAGGGAGACGCATGCGCCTGTGAGTGCTCCTCATCTAGAACATCGTAGAAGCGTCGCGACATCATTCTGACATCTCTTCACCTCCGTAAAGTAAAGTGTAAACTTCCGGTTAAATTGGGTGCGCCTTCATATTAAAAGTCCAACACATTCCCTGTGGATTTATAAAAATGGAAATGAATAACTGTTTTTTGTTTTATTTTTTTATTTGTATGTATGATTGTTGTAGGTCTATGGTACGACAAAGTACAAGGGCCACATTGAGGAAAAAAAAATCTGAGATTTCGAGAATAAAGTCATAATATTATGAGAAAAAATTCATAGGTTTACGAGAAAAAAAAGTTGTAATATTATGAGAATTAAGTCATAATATTAGAAAGTAGTAATTTCACATGTTATTTTCTTTTTTTTCTTGTAAAGTTATGACTGTATCTCGTAATATTACGACTTTTTCTTGTAAAGTTATGACTTTATTCTCGTAATATTATGACTTTATTCCCGAAATCTCAGATTTTTTTTCCCTCAATGTGGCCCTAATACTCTGTAGTACATTGTCTCTTTGGCCCTCACTGCACTAGACTTATTATATACTATATACTTAGACTATAAACTGTGTTACCTTCATCACAATGATCAAATGTTTTGCGGCTCCAGACAGATTTATTTTTTAATTTTTTGCCTAAAATAGCTCCTTCTTTAACTTTTATTGCAGTTTCAGCAACTTATACAATCATAATCACATTCTTTACCACTGTATTTTCATTTTACAGCTGTCTCTTTGCTTTTACACAAAATTTCACAACTTAAAACAAATGGGGAGAGAGTAAACACAAAAAAAACAAGACAAGACTTCATCTTAAACTGTAATTTCAATTGAATTCAAAGAAAAAGGGAAGACACTTACTTAAACAATCCAAAGAATTAAAATAAAATAAAGTAAAATAAATAAATACATTTAAATAAAAATAAATGTGAAGGGTCAGAGGTCAGGGAAGTGTGTGGAAGGGTGTGCGTTGTATGGGTGTGTGTATGTGCTTAAAGAGATGACCTGGGTCAGGTAGACAAAGATACAAGTATGATCCAGGATATATAAAAATATTCAGATCACCAATCACTGTGATATATAATCATGGTAAGGCTCCACCTTTTAATAAATGTGTCTTTTTGGAGTCTTAGCAAATAGGTTATTTGTTCCATATGGTAAATTTCCCATACCCTTTCAATCCATAAATTGTATGTCTAAAATGGCTCTTTTGTTATTAAAGGTTGCTGACCCCTGACCTCTAGTGAAACTAGAATGCACAGTTGCACTGTCTTGTACGCCTTGTTGCTATGTTACAACAAAAATAATTTTATTTCGAAAAGACCAAACCGGATATCCGGACTGTAGTGCAGCTAGCTTGACTGGTTCCTCCAGCAGCACCATAAGAGCAGTTGTTGACAGCCACTGGAGAGAAGGGATTGGGTAGGATTGCTTTCCTTTTTTCAACTAGCTGTGTAGTTGGCCTTCGATATTAAACACTCAGTGTGCTTGTGGGCGTTTTTAACAGTCGGACCTGCTAGTTTGCAAAACCTTGGAAGACTTATAATAACAATAACATTGTCAAATCTGGAGGGTTTGGTAAGATTTTGCTGTTTTGGCTTCAATACAGAAGACTCACCTTTATAGACATGGTTGTAACTTGTTTACTGCGTTATAACAAGACATAATACCACACCTTTAAGTTGCTCTACTTAGCTATGCAGCCACCTTTCTACATTAACATTAGGTTGAGACTAGCTTGCTAACATTAACAGCTATAGTGTGATAGCAGCACTGTGTTGGAGAGAAAAGCTGTGCTAAATCAATGTCGCCACGTGTGTTATATTAAAACATGTCTCCTTAAATCCTTTAACTGTCATTGTGTAACTGTAATACTGTATTTTAACTTGGTGAAGTTGCATCACTTGTAAGTTAATCGTCACGATAACGTCAGAAAAGGCATGCTAGCTTGTCTTAAATACTCAATTGAATACTAAAAAACACATTTATATAAATCTCAGAAGAAAGCTGTTGATTTGTATGACAGTGGCATTACTTTGTTGCTAATTTTGGTTTTAAATATGTTTAAATACTGGTTAAACACATGTTAAATATGTTTAAATACTGGTTAAACACATGTTAAATATGTTTAAATACTGGTTAAATATGTTACTGGTTAAATATGTTTAAATACTGGTTAAATATGTAACTGGTTAAATATGTTTAAATACTGGTTAAATATGTTTAAATACTGGGTAAATATATTTCTGGTTAAATATGTTATGTTAAATACCGGTTAAATATTGGTTAAATATGTTACTGGGTAAATATGTTATGTTAAATACTGGTTAAATATGTTTAAATACTGGTTAAATACCGGTTAAATATATTACCGGTTAAATATGTTATGTTAAATATTGGTTAAATATGTTACTGGTTAAATATGTTATGTTAAATACTGGTTAAATATTGGTTAAATATGTTACTGGTTAAATATGTTATGTTAAATACTGGTTAAATATGTTTAAATACGGGTTAAATACTGGTTGAATATGTTTAAATACTGGTTAAATATGTTATGTTAAATATTGGTTAAATATGTTACTGGTTAAATATGTTATGTTAAATACGGGTTAAATATGTTTAATAAATACAAATATGAATAATACATTTTCAAAAAATGTGTTTAGACTTTTATTTTGGAATTCCAAAACGCCCAAAGCGGAAGTGGATGAACGTCATTGGATGATTTTAGCTAGCTAACGTTAAGCGTTAATTTATAACTGTAGCTCACTTATCTAATCTGTTTACACATATTGCCTGTATCATTGTAGCGGTGATATGTGTATTATTAAATCCTAAAGATATTAATTAAGCTAAGTCACAACGTACGTGCGAGTATTTAATGTATTGATAATGTTATTTAGCCATCACGTTGCTAGGTGATATCAGCTGAGCTAGCAACCATCACTATGGATGTCTGTAGTGCTCTGTGAGGAGGCTGTGTGGATATTAGAGGTGTTTCTCTTCACAGGGATCCTGCTGGCGTGTAAAGCCAAAGGAGGAGAGAGAGAGCAACGATGCTGTGCTGGGGAAATGCCTCCTACGGACAGTTAGGCTTGGGAGGGATTGATGAGGAGATTGTGGTGGAGCCACGAAGATGTGAATTCTTCCACGGGAAGCAAGTGTGTGATGTGGGGTGTGGCCACAGACACACAGCCTTCCTGCTGGAGGATGGGACAGTTTACACCTGTGGCTGCAATGACCTG
>CAKAKQ010014294.1:0-14315 GCA_916700675.1 Helicolenus avius
AAGCCAACACTAGGATCAGCATTGATTCATGGAGAGACCTTCGTCTGGTCAGCTAACATTACTGCCAAACAGGTAAAATATGGAGTGATATTGTGGTTTTAGCTGATGTGTGTCACCTCACTGTTTTGCGCGATGCTCGTTCATGTCTATGTAGAGCAAGCACAAGCGCGAGCAACAGGGCGCTGACTTTTGTTGACTTGACGGCCACAAGTGTCGCTGTTAACAAGCAATTTCTGATCCTTACAAATAGTCCCTTTAAACAAACATCATGGTTTGGCTTAAAATGACTACAAAACTGAAAAAAAGCAAAACAAAATGGAACAAAACTGCTTTGTTAGGTTTAGGCTAACACTTTAGTTAGGTTCAGTAAAATAAACATCATGGTTTGGTTTAAAATGACATTTAAAATTAATGTTTGTTACGTTATGTAAAATAAATGAATGTTGCCCGATGTTTGTTCGATCTATCCACCAACCCTCTCGCCCACCCCTAGTGGACTTTCTTGCTTGTTATACTCGTTATTATACCACTAACTTTCATTAACAATCAATCGATATACTACGTCGTTGCCTGTTTCACTACGTCACTTGTTGCGGCCCTCCCCAGACATTACAGACGTATTTGTGATATATCAATGACAAAAGCAATCTGCGACAAAATACGCTTCTCCAAATGTTATTGAGAATGCAGCTTAGTTTTATGGGAATGTAATTTTGTAGAAGACAGAACTGCAAGTGAACAATGCAACAGGCTAAAAAGAGTAGATGAAAGAGTGGATCAGACACTTGACAAGTTAAAGAATCAAACACTACTCTAATCCTGTATAGTCCAATGCAACGATCTTGAAAATACAAATAAGAGCACTTGCACTTCCAGCAAAAACATACATTGAAGCATTTGTATTCCATTCCCTCTCAGCCAAAGTAGAAGTAGCTATAGGCAGCCTTGAAGTCGTGTAATGTGTCAGTCACAGTGACCAGAGAGGGATGTAGTAAAGATTTCGATCAGTGTTGCTTAAAAGGCTTCAGGAGTTTTGCTGATGTGACTGAAGCTAAATGGGCATGAAAGCACAACACAGTGTTAGAACCGGGTTATGCTAGTAGCACAGAAACAACATGTTCAGCAGCCTGCATCCCAGAGAACACTCCAGGAACGCTATGCCGTTCCTTTTCAAAGCCTCCAGTGTGATCGCCACTGTAAGCCGCGTTCACACTATTTCACACTGCTTTTCCACTTTAAAGTGTACAGGGAGTGGCCGGGAGGCAGACAGAAGGCAGTCGCTTTGGATAAAGTGCTGTGCCTGGCATCTTTCTAAGCAGCGTACCTCAAGATCTTAGAGAAGCATTCATGACAGTCACTGACTAAATAACATGAAAAATGAAGCGGGGATTGACAAAACGTAGGCAGCCAACAACAACAACAACAACAAACAGACTGAAAATGGAGGAAGTAGCTGTAGAAAAGTTGGTCGTGGATGTTTCTCTTGTCTAGAGCACATTGGCTTTTGTAGTTGGTTTACTGATAGAAGCAGCGTCTCCAGCGAGTCACTGTGATAACAAAACTGCTTTTCATTATCAGTACAACTTGTGGCTGAGGCAGCACTTTAACTACAAAAGCCACAACTGTGTGAATGCAGGCGTAGGTAGACAAGAAAGTTCCCACGTGCAAAGGTGATAATATTTACTGGACATACGAAAGGCAAAGAGATCCTTGTTTGTGTTGTACGAATTCTCAGATGTACGTCGCTTTGGACAAAAGCGTCTGCTCAATGAAAATGTAGAACTGTAGAAAATTGGAGACTTGTCATTTGCTGTTAGGTTGTTAGGTTGGGGTGATATAAGGTCAAAAACCCCAGCAACACTTTTAGTAAATTAAACAACTTTATTGTTAAACGCGCAGGGGTTCTCAACCTTTTGTAACCTTTATTTGGCCCACGTCTGATTGTTAAAAAATTTCTGAGGACCACCTTTCCAAATAAATGACAAACTGGGCTATAAATATGTGTTATGACACTGTCATGTGTAATGACCCGCATAATTATTCAGCATACCCTCACACATCACTGCCTGCAATTATGAATCCAAAAAAATTCAGGTTTATATTTCTTCACCACACACTTTCAAGCTTTTACTGGTGCAGGGTTGTCTCCAACATCACTTTTCCATTTCGAAAACCGCTCCATTTTGTGTCATTGCATTAAGGGGAGACTTGTAGGTACCCACAGAATCCATTTTCATTGACATATCTTGAGGTCAGAGGCCAAGGGACCCCTTTGAAAATAACCATGCCAGTTTTTCCTCGGCAAAATGTAGCGTTACGTTGGAGCGTTATTTAGCCTCCTTCCCAACAAGCATGACATGGTTGGGACCAATGGATTCCTTAGGTTTTTTAGTTTCATATGATAGTATCTTCACTCTAGCTTTAAAACTGAGCTAAACCTCTGAAAGACAGAATAGCGGTTGTCAGATTTTGAAAGGTTAATTTAAGCATTTGGCGGTATTTCCTCACACTTCTTGTAAAGGGAATACTTAGACTTACTTTAACACTTTTGCTTTTTAACCACCTTTGCTTCTCTCTGTTGCAACTCACTCATGACATCGATTTGATTGACAAGCTTCACTGGCAATCATTTTTTGATAAACCACATATCAGTTGTTTCGCCTTCTTTCCACCTCTGTCTATTCATTCATATCCTACGCTTTGCCCATGAACATTTCACTCGGATGTGACTATTTTAAGAGAGATGACAACGTCAAACTTTGTTTTTGTCGCCGTTGTTCTTATCACTGTTATTGGGTTGGACGTCAATTCTTGTCCCCAAATTTTGAGACAAGAGAGAAGAGGGGAGAGAAGTGTCACGGTGTCGCACTGAAATACACTCGAGATGTGGTAAGAAAAGGAAAATACGAGTAATATTTGTGGCAAAATGAGTGACACGAGTCCTGAAATCACCCAATAAACATTGACAGCAAGCTGCCAAAGGTGTAGACAGAGATTGAGGTAAAGAAGGAAGAACTTCAACGAGCCTATACAAAACAGAAAGGACAGACAGATGAGTGGCTGAGAGTCAGGCAGACGGACAGCCTTGATGGAGCTGTAATCTGTATACGTTTAATTTAAATACTATTTTAGTTCTAGGTCTTAATCCTCAAGGTTTTTTTTGCCTATCGTTGGTGTTAAGCGCTGGTGTTTTGGTGCTGCATTCCCAGTGATCACTTGTCCATCAAGCAGTATGGGCAGTAATGACATATTTCTCTTTAGATGTTCTGCTGATAAAGTTTTAGATTTTGGAGACATCTTGGGAAGACCACAGAATAAGGGACCGTCTTCTGGGGCAACATAACATAAAAACAACACTTGTTTTCGCAACCTTTTTCTTGAGCTGAAATAAAAGATTTAAGACTTTTTCTATGCACACAAAAATCAAATTTCTCTCAAATTTGGTTTACAATTTGCTTAAATCCGTGATAGTGTCCATATAGCGCTTAGTAGATCGGCTGGACGGACACTGTGTGTTGCTGGTGAGTGTTGTGCCTTATCGGCGTACGTTTTGTCTCTTACCGATCGTCCCCCTTGCTCTAAGGCTGTCAGATTGAGCGGTGACATGCTCATTCATACAAAGTATGACGGCACGCATCATCCGGTTGGTGCTCATGGTGAAAAAACAATGTCAAACAAATAGATAGTGACCCAAATAGATAATAAAAAGCAAAGGGGTGATGCTAGTCTATCATACAACAGTGTTTTTTTTTTTCTACGAAACGCCACCTTTTTGCCAGAAAAAGACGCTATGTGGACACAGGCCCTTAATGAGCACTTCTCCTTTGCCAAGATAATCCATCCACCACACAGGTGTGGCATATCAAGATGCCGAGTAAACGGCATGATCATTACACTGGTGTGTCTGAGTCTTTGTAGTGCAGCAGTCACCTTGACAACATAATGAAGCATAATCCAGGGGGCGACTTCAGTCCGCGTCTGCATCCTACGGGGCGGCACCACTGCGAAACACAACTGCAAAGAAGAGCACTGCTTTGACAGAGACACAAAAATCAATCAACAATCAACTGACCCGAAAAAGTTTGAGGAGACTCACACAGCAACATCACCGCACACAGGCCAGCGGACATTGGGTTACCTCAGGTCTCTAACTTCATCTGATGCTTGGCTCCACAGCAGAGAGAAGCAAGCTGCTGCACAGTCAATATCTCCCTGTTTCTCTCCACCCTTTCATCCTCTTATCCCTCCCCCGGTGCCTTCTTTTCCTCTATCCAAGTCCAGGGGTCATGAGAAGGCTCCCCGGGGAGAGATAGCCCTAACACAGGCAAGGGCATCGGAGAAGGATTTGTGCTCCGTGCCCCCTCCTCCTTATCCCTCGCTCTATTTCCATGTATCTATCCATCTATCTGTCCTTCAATCCAAGGAAGTTAAAGAGGACTGCAAAGAGCCCTGTCAGACTCGGGGGCATGGGAAAGGATTTTATTTAGAAAGGGCTGAATACTACAGGGTAATAGTTTAAAAAGGGAACTTGGAACAGTAAGTTCCTCAGATACACAGCCAGATATAAAATATGTCACACACACACACACACCATTTTACACACAAAAGGTAAAACCCAAAGTGCAGAGTCCACATCATTTACACTAACATAACATCAACATAAACAAAAATACACGTGGATGATGGCGCAAGCTAAACGCAGAGGGGGGACAACTCGGCACCTTGGCGGAGGTCTGCACTCTCCGAGTGCCATTCTAGTTTGTATTATAACTGCACTGCGAAATAATCCAAGTATCCGAGTAGAGAGGATGCTGCTGCTACCTCGGACATGTCCTGTTAATTCCACCAGGCAAGTTTTGGTCTGACTGCAGCTTAAGGAGAGAATTGATGTTTTCTACATATCAAGGCATGGTTAAGCACACTACCCTGTGTGTACAGGAATTTTGCACTGGTTTTGGGAGCCATACACCCATTTTTAACATAGACAAGGAAAGTCCTAAACATAGCAAAACTCTTTTAGATTAAAATATTAGTGACACGAGTTTCTAATGTCTTTGGGGTTTAGGGATCCTCAGTTAAAGCATTGAGGATCCCTAAACCCCTGTTTGACCACCACTAGATCAACCCTGATAACTGGCTGGGGAGAACTGCTTTATCCATCCATCCTTTCCCAAGTGGAAAACCCCCAACACAGAGCAATTTATAAGACTGGGGAATGTGCTTAACCCTCCCCTCCCATCAACAACTACTCCCTCAGGGTGTTACTCTTAATGAGAATGCGTTTTTCTTTCACTTTTTTTTTTTTTTATTTCATACTCTTGTAGCTTTCTTTCTTACCATCTGTGCTCAAAATGCTTTGCATCAGGAGATCAAACCCTCAGTCAAAGGTGAACTTGTTCTTGCGTCCGTCCCTCTGCAGTATTTTTCTGTCCAATTTAAAGCAGAGATCCTATGGTGAGGTCAGCCCCTGAAAGAAGCTTTGGTGGGTCTGTCTTTGTCCCTTTGTTCTGTCCGCCTCTTGTTTAATCCAGTGGTTTTTAACCCTGGTCCTCAGGAGTGCTGCTGGTTTGTCTTAGTGTGTTCCAGGTATAAAACCCAGGTATAAAACCCAGGTATAATCAGCAGCTGAATGAACAGCAAGAATATAGGCAGCAGGGCTCTGAGTCCTGAACACAGGGAGAGAGATCCACTACTTTCAACAAAAAGGGCATCCTGCTCTGTCCTCGTTTCTGCCATTCATCTCTTCTCACCAAGTAAAAGGCCGGCTTTCGTGTGTAGATCAAAGCATTTAGAGAGAACTGTGCTCTTATTCTCCCTTTGTTTCATCCACTACTTTCTTCTTCTTCCTAACCCGCTATGTAATGAATGCACAGCTGTGCTTTTCTGATTCTAAGTCGGGACCAGAAGTTGTTTTACATGTTTCTCTGTAGTAGGTCCCTAAATGACAAGAGTGGTAATGTGACTTAATGGCCCTGGGTCCTAGGGGTACTTCCAATTTAACCCAATTACAGACTGTAACATTTTATGAGTCCTTGAAGTAGGGATTTGGGAAATGATCCACCCTGTGGTCTGCGTTTCCCCATCATCCCTCAACCAGACATCCAACAGTTCACTCAACTCTGGATGAGTTTCCAAACAACTAAGGCTGACGTTGGGGTCAGAAGGTATCTTAAATCACTTAATTTTCTTGTTATTATGAAAAATATTTGACAGCATTTCTGCTTGAAAAGACTAAAGACCAGTGGATACAGACGAGAAGAGTAAAAAATATGTATTCTAGGCACACAGCACGCTCATTATCTTGAATATTTAAATGGCCAAAGGTCAGAGGTTTAACAAATAATCCGCAGTGCCTTGAACCTTCACATTAGAGAAGTATACTTCGCATGTACGTTTAAATTGAGGTCACAGTCCTCCAATGCCTCGTAGAAACAACAATGTGATCTGAATTAGGCGCACTTCCCACGCAAACATTTTGAAGGAGTCTCAGAGCAGAGTTGATTTAACCAGGTTTTCCCTGTGAAGCAGCCAGATGGATGGGGTATGGTGTGGGATGGCAACGTACACCACCTAATTAGCTCCACAAAAACTCAGAGAGTAAGCCCGCCCCTAGCTGTTTTTTGATTAAAAAGTTGGGGTTTGTGTCAAAGTAATTGGAAATCATTAAAATTTAGAAAGAGCCACATTCTCTTTGAACTGTGCCTCTGGGAGAAGCTTCTCTTCACACTAGAGTTCCCATTAAACAATAGCAGTTCACTTGCATTATGGTTTTTTCAACAATGCCTGTTTTTTTTTTATGCTTAGGGTCAGCTTGATACGGGGATTGATTGTAAGTTTGGCAGAAAAAAAACTTGGGGCTGGTTTTCATCTTCTGTCTCTTCATTCCGTTCATGTTTTTGATGTTATCACCTCAAGCGGTGCTGTCTTAGAAATTCAGAGAGTACTGTTTGTCTCCTTCGATTGTGATGCTGATTGTAAATCGAAATCCGTACACAACAGCTAGATTCACTGTCTACTCAATATACTTCCATCTTTTCTATCTGGAGTTGTCTCCGATCAGGTAAACCAAAACCACATTTGAGCTCCTTAAAACAGCACATTAACTTTCCTAAAATTTGCTGTCCTAACACCTCCCTCTTCCTCGGTAGAACAAGGACAATCAGCCCTGCCCTGCTCTGTTCTGTCTCTTATTGATTAGACACACAGGGAAATCATTGAGAACAAAGAGAGAGAGGGAAGGCAAGCCGAATAACAAGCAAGCTCGGTTATGGGAACGATCCATAGTGTATCTGAATTTTCTCTGTGTGTTTTTTTGTGTATTTGTTAGATTGCCATGTTCTGCAAATTAAAGTAGTACTCTTTTTTTTCCCCAGATGTCGACATTTGGAAATAAGTGTCCTAAATTTTAGGGAGATAAGCTGATGTGATAACGATGTAGCTGGTGGAGATGTTCTTTTTACTATTTACTATTTATATTTTCCTATATAATACATAATTGGGGTACAAGTTAATTAATCTATTTCAGCTGATTTGAGATATACTTGGCAATCTAATATATTGTCTAAGATATTCAACCTGTTCTCACTCATCATTATCCTTAACCGCTTTTCCTATTCAGGGTCACGGGGGGGATGGAACCGATCCCAGCTGACATTGGGCGTAGGCGGGGTACACCCTGGACAGGACACATAGAGACAGACAACTATTCACGCTCACATTTACACCTACGGGCAATTTGGAGTCAACAATTAACCTAACCTGCATTTCTTTAGACTGTCGGAGAAAGCCGGAGAACACAGGGAGAACATGCAAACTCCACACAGAAGGGCCCCTAGTCAGTGGCCCTCCACGTCCAATACCGACGCTCTAAGGAACCTTTTAGCATCTGTATGAGATGCACCGAGTTTCAGTTAACTACAATGTAAACCCATCCGTGTCAATTGTTAGACGTTAGAGCAACTGACGTAGTATAAAGTGTGAGAAAGTCTGCTTAGGGAGGTGGACGGTTGTGTAAAACAAACACAGGACTTTCACCCAGGAAACCAATGTTCTTGTCCCATGTGAAACCAAGTCAACGTTGGCTTATTTTACCTTACTTTTGTTACGTAACTTACGTACTTAACTATGACTGCGTGTGCAAGTTATGTAACAAACATATTTATTTTATGTAACAAACATACTTATTCTGACCCAGATACTTTTCCTAAGCCTAACCAAGTAATTTTGTTGCCTAAACCTAACCATGTAAACCTAAAAACCTAAACCTTTGTTTGACAAGTTGGGGGGTGTTGAAGTGGTCCATCCATTTCACGGTACAGAGACACACTTTAAAATAATACTTTAACTTTGATGGATTATGTGTTTGCCGTATTACAGGAGATGCTTGGACAGATTCAGAAACGATGGTGAATCTAATGTAATCGGTACATTCTATCAGTAATTAGAGCCGCGCTGTTATTTCCTTGTTTTCTTTAAGGGAGTTCTGCTGATAGAGACATCAGCTCAGAGCGAGACCCTGCAGCCGGCGAGAGATTCATGACCTTCTTTTATCTTCTTCACAACTTCACTTGTCGACTCCATCCTTCTGGTTATTACTACAGTTTATTTTTGAATACTTGCTACCACCAGCAGTAAAGTTATGATGCCTGCTCTCTCCCCGCGGTCGCACATCGACGCAACTCACGGCTCGTATTAAGACATGGGCATGGGCAGTACCGCTACTATCAAATTGTTTTTAACAACAAGGTATCGCGATACCTTTCTAGTATCAGTATACCGTGCAACACTAGTGCACAACGCTCCTTTACTGTGTAACAAACTGATCCCAGTCGTCCCATGTCATTGTGTGGTTAGAGTGATTTTTTAATTAGCTCAGAGAGCTTCGGAACAGTGCCTCAGTGAACCACATACATTGTTGTTCTGTCATTATTTGTCTTTGTTTATTGTTGTTTATCTTTGTTAGTTATTGTTTATCAACTGCTGTTTATCATTGGGTGCCGTTGTACACATCTTGAGGGGGAATATGTGAAAACAACAACACCCAGTTAATATTCAACAGTCTCGCCATATTGCCACGCATCTGTTCCTTGTGTGTGTGTGTCTGTGTTTGTGTGTGTGTGTGTGTGTGTGTGTGTGTGTGTGTGTGTGTGTGTGTGTGTGTGTGTGTGTGTGTGTGTGTGTGTGTGTGTGTGTGTGCATGTGTGTGCGTGTGTGTGTGTGTGTGAGCTCAGCTGTTGGGTGTTTCTGTGTGTGGGTTGAAAAGATAGACGGCTGTTAATATCAGATTTTGCGACAGAGCCAAATGTTCCACTGTGGATAAAGACTATTACAAATGGCTAGAGGCTGTTTTGGCGAGACACTGAAATCACAGCAGATAAATAACATTAGAGAACAAAGAACTCACACATACACACACACACACAGATACACAGACACACTCAGATTTTCAAACGTCTCGTATGCACACGCGCACACGTTACCAATCCAAACATAGCAACGAGCAGCTGCATTGTGTTGCAGAGAGATATTATGAGGAAATCTGACTTAAAGGTAGAAAGTCAAGGCACTGAAAGTAGAAAGAAACAGAGAATATGCAGTAAAACATATTCAGACCAGCCTTGAGGTTGTTACTCGAAAAAAGCACCATCAGTCTTTTATTTGGAAACAGAGAAAATTTACATCTGACTGGTGGCTATGTTACACAACTTCCTATTATCTCCGCCAGGCGTAAGCCTGTAGGGGATCATGCGGTCTTGTGTGTGTGTGTGTGTCTGTCTGTCTGTCGACTGCTTATTTTGCATAGTGTACACGTCTGCCTGATATTTTTTGTGCACATTTATGACTCTATGCTCAAGGGCCTCTCATGGTTGCGGTGATTCACAATTTTTTTAAAACCTATTCTATTGACTGTTTTATACAGTAATTGACTGCTGACTCCTCTTAAAGCTGAAGTAGGCGAGATGGGAGCAAATATAATTTAAAAAAGTTGTTTTTATAAAACGGTCGCTATATCCTGACAGTAGTACATGAAACAGGTAACCTGAAAAAAATCATGTGCCTCTGTGTCCTCTGGTGTCCTCCGGTGCTCCTAACACACAAGGCACCCTTTAGCGGCTGTATATGACTTTCGACTAACTCCAATATAAACACATCTGCATCGTTAATAGATGGTCAGAGCAACAGATGTAATATTAAGAACTACAGGTCTGCTAAGGGCGTGTGAGGGGTGGTGCATGGGTCAAACAAACACAGGACTTTTACTCAGGAGACCAGCGTTCATGTCATGTATGAAACCGAACATTGAGGGATTTTTACTGATGGCGTTCTGCCACGTGACATCACGTCCCGTCACGTTCTGTGACGCTATGGCACATGACGTTACGTCCGTAGCTTACGTTACGCTTCTGCCCGAGCGGTAAAATATGACGACTAGGGATGAGATCACATTGAGTGATGAGTAGAAGAAATGTTGGATACTCTTTGGCTCGCATGATGACACAGTAATCTTGCTGGCAATTGAATGTCATTGTAAGACAATTTCACCGTGTTTTTTTATCACTGAGTTTTACTTTTTTCAAGTGGATCTCACTGCATTTACACAATCATCACAAGTTTCACTTATGTAAGATCTGGTAGTGTCACAGCAGTATATTTTATTAACAGAATAGAGCAGTTAGTTACCTATTACCTTTCAATTATTACAAATGTTTGTTTAAAATTTGTGAAAAAGCTTACTTGAGTTAAGATAGATGACTGTCTTCCACTCTTAGCTGATTTAAAACCTTAATTTAGGTCATCGCTACAGCCCAATATCAAACTAACCTTGTCAAAGGTCATATTTATGTAGTGTTGAGACTACAGCGGGAGAGAGTGAAGAGAGCCAAAGAGAGAGTGAAATGGAGAGAAGTAGTGTAAGAAATAGCTCTAGTCAAATATGGCAGGGAATGAGGAGAGAGACTGAAGGGAAGTGGGGTGAAAAGGAAAACAGAAAATTTAAAAGAAGAGGAGAGGGTGATAAAGAGAGAGAGAGAGAGAGAAAGCGGTCACAGCCAGAATCCAGCCAGGAGGTGAGGGACGAGGGGGAGGGATGGGAGACACACTGATAGGATGACTGTAGGAGGGCATGCAATGAGGCAGAGAAAGAGAGAAAAGCAGAGTTGATCTTATTCTTATTATTTCTGTCTTCCCCCACTCTCACCGTCTTTCTGCTTCCCCCCCTTCATTCCCGATCCTCTGTTCTGTCGCTTCATTATTTCTCTTTCCTTTCTTCTCTGTGTGTCCACTAGGGGGAGGGTATGAACCACCCTGTATTATCTGTCTTTGTATCTACTTTCCCTTTTGTTCGCTTTCTTTTCTTCCATCTCTCCAGACCACTGGAGAGAAGGAAGAATCCACATTCCTGAAACGTGTGCCGTAGAGTCTACGGCACACGTTTCAGGAATGTGGATTCATCTGTGTCCTCACACATAATATTTTTCTTTGATCAGGTTTGAATAAAACCTAAAAGAATGATGCATCTTTCCACTGATATCTCTATGGTTAATTTAAAAAGTCACATCTCCCTGCACCTTGTGTTTGAAAAATGTATGAGATGAAGTTTCTTGAAACGCACTCTTTCCTCACTAATTAAACTCGAGCCTCACTTGCCCTAAAAAAAAAATCAGATTTATTCCTCTGCATGCTCAACCACTGATACACGGTCCAAAAAGTAGAAACTAAGCTACTTTGCTCACAAATAACATTGGCATTGTTGGACTTAAAATTAGATTTTAGCCCAAATGACGGTTGTGTAGTTACGTACAGGCAATGCAAATAGTCTGTTATATTTTTGTTTTATTATTAACAAACTATGCCTGCATTATTTGGGTAGGTGACAACATATACTGTATATTAGTGTTCTTGTTTAAAGGGGACATAACAGGAACAAATATTTTTTTGCACTTTGTGCACATTCATTTGGGTATCTGGAGTGCCCACCAACCCACAAACGCCTAGATCAGACAACATGTGATTCATCAAGTCATTCAGATTTGACTCCCCTTCCTTATTAGAATATATCGCCCACAGCTTGATAACTACCTTTGCAAAGCCGCACCATATTTTTCTTTGAAGCCAATCAGAGCAGACTGGGTTTTTAAGCTTTGTTTATACTGGCGCGCAATACCGTGGCACAGGCCTCTGTAGATGGCTCGCACACCATGAGCATGCAAAGAGGCGTTAATGCTCAGCGCGTTGTTTGTTGCAGTATGCTCCGAAACACCACAGGGCGTAGAAACAAAATATTCTGTGGATAACCAAGAAGTCAACGAGTGACACCGAAAATATTGTACTGACTAACTAGCACTAAGCGGAGTTGAGGTTTCGTCTATTAAAGGCCACAAAAAATGAAAAAAGCCCTCACAAGGTGCATTCTATCCGCCTTGGTTATAAAATGAATACATATATAGGAAATACGAAAAGAAAAATGTCTCATATAACACCTTCAGTGCTGAATGTAACATACAGTTCAGTCACTCAATTTGTCTTTGGTTTACACTTCCTCTTCTTGATTCATGTTGCCTGTGTTTTTTCTTTGTTTTTCTTTACACTTTTTACCATAAGCTTTTTTCATATTATCAGCACAAAATGCGGCGGAGGCAGTGGTTTTTGTACATTAACGTGTAACAGTGGGGTTAGGTGCGTCTCCCAGGGGCACTTTATCAGTTTTTATGGGAGCAGACTGACATTCACAATCTCATTTCCCAACATATGTTCCTCCATCTGTATATTACCAATAATGTGAACAGCTAAAGTTGTACACTAGCAGATACGCCTGTAACCTGTAAATCTCTGTGCAAGGACACACTGTCTTCTTATTTTTTTTATCTGTTGTGTTAATCCCAGCGTGTTCTGCTGTGGCAATTACTTATCGAATTATCTTCAGTACTCTGTATTTGTTCTATTCTTATCTATATCCTTCTCTGCGCTGCTGCAAACACCCATCTTCCCCACAGGGATCATTAAAGTTTCATTCAATCTTTAGAAAAATACAAGATAGCACCATTTGCAAGGCATATTAAATAACAAGGAGCGTAATACAGTTGCTACAGATGTGATTAATGCAGCGGGGGCCTGCCGCCGCCTTTTAAGATGATGTCTTTTTCCAGTGTCACACTGAGCCTCAAGTCTGCCAACGTGATTGATCGCTAAGCAAGCAACTGAACTTCTACTACTTTTGAGTTAGCTGAATATTATTTCTGTGAAATTAATATCTTCGTATCTGACTTCTTACACCTGAAAAAAGGGTTAGTTTTTCAGCTTTCTGGAGACTGCCTGCTCCTTATCACATCATTAAAAAAGCTGTGTTGCATTACAGAAGGTGTGAGGCGCAGATGGGTAAAGAGAACGCACACACACGCTGCACCGACTAAATGCACTGTAGTCTTTTTATTGTCTTTGTCAGGGAGCTCTAATGTTCTTCTGCTCAGATGTGTTTTCTGTCAGGCAGCTGTATGGAATACTGAGACAATGCTAATGAAGCAAAGCATAGACCGTCCCGCTGTTTTTCTGACCTCGTATCCACAATTGGGAGCCAAGCTAGTACACATATATACCACTCTCTGTTTGCCTGTATTTGTTCATGTGTTAAAGCATCAAGAAAAACAGGAAACTTTTTGGGGATCTTTTATCTTTCTTTTCTTCAGTTTGAAAGCAGCAAGCAACTCTGTGTCTCGGTGTTGAAAGAGTTCAGTAGTATAACTCTTTTCCTCATGGGGCAAAATTAGTTTATGGCTTTCAAAAGATGTAGATATGAGTCTGTTACAGCTACAGAAGATAAGACACTATTGAACCTCATCAAGGTTTCAGGTGATGTGTCCTTGAAAAGGGAATAATTCTTCGTCACAGTCCGTTTATTTAGTGTGCTTATTTTTACACGTATTATTTGCTTCAAATTACGAAGAAAAATAAAATTGGCAAAGAACTAGATCCTCATTGAGGCCGCCATTATGCGTGTTGCTACATGACTTGAGATCAAGCCCCGAGGAAGTGTGCCAGTCGTCGATCCCGACTTTCAAAGTGGCCAAACAGCGCTACTGTAACTTCCTCGTGATGAATTGGGCCCAAAAATACGTTTTCCCATAGATTTACATTCGGAAAGAGACGTCTTTAACTCAGCAAATATTTTTTTTTGAGGTGAATCAAATTCCCAGTACGAACACTCTAATAGCCCTTATTTAAAAAATTGAGTTTTTAAAGTTGTAAACTGCACCAATAGCTCAATCCAGAGTTATTTCCCTTCCTCCGTTCAGACCCAGACTGGGGCTGGAGCACAAGCC
>CAKAKQ010014295.1:0-14839 GCA_916700675.1 Helicolenus avius
CTGCGCCACAAGCTCCACCCTCCTCCCCGCATGCCCCACAGTTGTCACAACCAATGAAAGCGATGGTCTCTCAAAGCACCCCGAGCCATGATTAAATCTCCAACTCTGAAATACCAGAGTTTGGGCTGGCGTCTACTCAATATGGGCTGTTAATTACATTCTTCTAATTTATTCATCTCAAAATGATAATTGTTCACCTTGACATAATCCAACTATGTGTGATCCATTGCTGCAGATCCGTCTAATTGCATTCACCAAGTGGGAGGGGAATAAAGCTCGTTTCCAAACTAACAAAAACAACAACAAAGGGTTCAAACTTTTCAGACCACCTGGCCAGAATGCACCAATTTAAATGTGCCCTTCAAAAGTGCGAATTAATTGCTTCTACTGACTAGTTTCTAAATTAACACACACGTTGTTAACATGAACTTTGCATAATATGGCACAATGTTACACAGCCATCAGACAAATAAGCCATAGACTGTATATAAGAAGTGGACATAGCCACCGTGACATCACCCATTGGTTTGTGGACTGCTGTTTTGAAGCCTCGAGTTTGGCATTTTGGCCAACGCCATGTTGTTTTTTTGCAACCAGAAGTGACACGAGAGGGTGGAGCTAAGTGCAACCGAATGCTGAATAAGACATCATTAAGCGACCAAAAAGGTTATAAATAACTTTCATGAACAGAAAACATATTCTGAAAGTGTTAAAGTTGTAAGACGAATACGTGGACAACTCCTAGATTGGACGATCCTAGATCGCCGTGTTAGCGACCTGTCAATCACAAGGTAGCCACACCCTAAAGCATACCCTGCTTTATTGTTCAATTGACTCTAAATGGGACCATAATTTACTAAATGAACATCATGCTGTATTGCAGAAGACTTGAAACTAGAGACTGAGACCATAAACTGATGTTTACAATGTTGACTGAGATAATAAATAAAGTGAGAAGTAGGGGCATTTTCTCATAGACTTCTATACAATCAGACTTATTTTTGCAACCAGAGGAGTCGCCCCCTGTTGGCTATTAGAAAGAATGCAAGTTTAAGGCACTTCCGCATTGGCTTCACTTTTCAGACCCAGAGTTTGTCCATCGAAAATTGTCTACTTCCTTGTTGGATCTGTTTGTTAAAAGAAAACATGGACACCTGATGAAATGCAAGTTTTAAGACTTGAATGGATCATGCAGATTATCATGTTTTCAAAACGTGAAACATTATTTGGGCTTTCATTTTCCTGCACTTTACCTCAAGTGCCACCATGAAGTTGACATTTGTGGTTTTTAGTCACATCGTAACATTACTACTCCAATGCTCGTTTTAGTCATTATTGTTGTTAGTCTGCTGACGTAGGCTGAAGTCGGTTTAGTTTATATGGAATTTAGCCTGCTACAACGGTCGCAACATAGGTCACGGTACACATAAAAATGGCCGCCGCTCTGACCATCCTGCTACGTTGATTTGAATGGGAATGTCCATTCTACTGTTATTCTATTGCTAATCCAGATCAGTACTTTTTAAACCTGTAAATCCACTTTTTTAAAGACTTTTATTATCTGTCTGTTTGTTAGTTTAGATAAATGATCAAATATTGTTTTATAAGAATCCCAGTTGAACATCTTCCAGCCAATCAGAATAGTCTATTCCTGCCAGTGCACATAAAAAAACACAAAATAAATTAAACTTTTTTTTCTCTTCAAAAGATAATCTTCATAGTCCCCGATCGCCAACCCCCGTGCGAACGCCTTATCTAAGAAATAATAACGTTATGACATTTAAAATATCACCAAAGCATTTCCTCATAGTGTCATCTTTTCGGATGGAAACGCATCTCATCTGATTGCTTTGTAATGAAGCTCACCGCTCCTTTGATAGATTCCCATTCTTTGGAATTAAGGTGGATCTGCTATGGTGCATTTCCTAATGACATCCCATCTCCTGTAACAGTCCTGACATTTTGATTGTCTTGTTTGTTTTGCACTCTTTGCCTTCTCTTTGAAGGTCAGTCTTCAATTACTTTAAAGCATGCAAATCACTATATCCACAGTCCACCTTTAACGCTTGATGAGTAGGACGGAGCAGAGGGAGCATGTACAAATACAACTGGGGTGAATATAACAGTGTTATCTTTAGTCTTTTCATACATTTTTTTTTGTATTGAGCAGTAATTAACCGACAGTCTCTCACATCCTCACCCAACTAACCCCACCTTTCTGCTCCTCTTATAGGAAAATTGACTGTCGTACTCCACGGGGATGTCAGAGGTCAGCTACCGAACAGTTTCCGAGGTGCTGGCAGTGATGTCTTGTACAATGGCTCTAATGCTGAGACTGAGAAATCTCTTGTAGGGGGTGCCCTTCAATTTGCCAGTCAAAAAGTCCTATTCATACAGGCCTTTTATTACTCTGGGTCCTCCTGTGTTTTGTAATAACTGTAAAGGTCGCCTGTGTTCTTAATCCTGCTGTCAAATTCCCACCATATTTTGCCAAACAGAGGTCGTACGATAATATCACACTTGTGTGAATCAGCACTTTAGTAATTTGGGGGTTGTAGATTTTTTTTTGTTGCAAGGATTCTAGTTGGCTTTTCCCTCCTCCTCCTCCTTCATGTCAAGAATTATGAAGGCTGCGGTGGAAATTATTAATGAGAGCTTTAATAGATTTCCGGCTGCAAATTCTGAGGTCTCATCTAGCTACTCAGCATTTGGAGAAAGCTCAAATCATTTCATCATTAAATTCAAGTGAAATACTGAGAAGACTGTGGATGTGCTGCATAGAAGCACAGACAAGGGGGTTCAATTCCTAAATCATTAAGTAATTGTAGGACTAAACTTTTACTTTTAAAAGGGCCAGTGTGTAGCATTTAGTGGGATCTATTGGCATAAATGCAATATAATATTAATAAGTATGTTTTCTTTAGTGTATAATCACCTGAACATAAGAATCATTGTGTTTTCATTACCTTAGAATGAGCAGTTTATATCTACATACGAAGTGGGTCCTCTTCACCGAGCCGGCCGTCATATTTCTATAGTAGCCCAGAACGGACAAACCAAACACTGGCACTAGATAGGTCCATTCACGTTTTCACGTTGGCCACCATAGTTCTCCTATACGCTTGGCAAATAGGTTTCAGTTGGTTGCCATCTACAACTTCACCCTAGATGCTTTGTACGGCGCGCGTTCCATGACGAACACAAAACGCTGTTGCACATGGCCAGTAAGTTGGCACCGATGCCGACTCACTGTTGGTAGGGTTATATAACCCACTTCCACTCCCCGCTAATTAGCTCGGGATGGCACTTAATATGGCGGACCCTTCACGCGAATGCGCAGAAGTGGGTAGGGAGAGGGTGTAGTGGGGTGGTTTGAGAAAGGCCCATAGGGCGCAGCATGCATAGTGGTTCATACAACTTATCAACAAAAATATTTCACAAAACTAGCTAAATATGACGTCAAACTTTTCACTTGGAAAGAAATTGTGTAAATAGAGCTGTATTACATTCATCAATCACTTAATAATCACCCATTCCACAGGATATTAGAATAAAATACTACTTTTATGTGCATGAAATGCTAATTTAGCATAAAATGGAAACACATCGGAGATCACGGAGGTTCCCATAGGAATGTATGAACTTCCGGTTCCCTCGCATAAGTACACAGAGCTATGTGGAAACGAGGTGTTAACCACCATCTTTCACTGAGCTTAACAAAGTGTTTTAGTGCTGAACCCTTACCATACCTTAACCATTATCTGCCATAACTACAATTCAATCCAGTACCTGAAACAACACGGCCCTTCTTTTAAACACACAGCTGTTTTTAGTCGGAACGCCCTGTAATTGCCAGATACGAAGCACAAGACTAACACTAGGCGATCTATGTATATTAGCATTATCACTGTGTCATTCTGTCTGTAGAAACACCGCATTCAACATATTAATTTGTTCCCATCAGTCTCTTCACGAATGCAACAGGAACATATGCCTCGGGAACATACGAGCTCTCCCACTCCAAGCTAAATAACCGTCTGGGTGAGCGCTGACCCTTCTGGATGTAAAGAGCCTGTCATTGTTTCACATATTCTCCACATCCATCCTTTTAGTAATATGCGTCCTCTTGCCAGCGTATATTTGAATATTTCATTCAAGACAGATGGAATCCTAATCTTAGCTCCAAGCTGTGGCGTTTTGTCACCGATCCATTTTCCAATCAGGCATTCTCCATCTACTCCTCCATTTTTCCTCCCTCGCCGCTCTGTTTTGTCCTCCCTCTGGCTCTGCCACCCATCGCTCACTCACTCAACTTTCTTTCTGCCCTCTTTCTTTGCCGGTGACACACTTTGCTGAGGTGCGTCAGTTTGAGACGCTTGAATATTTCATTTTCAACCAACATATATTATGTCGAGACTAATGAGCATGAATTAATTTAACACCTTGACATATAACTGGCTCAGGGGAGTGGGAGGAGAACGGCAAGTGATGACTCATGTTGAAAAAATGATTGCTTTGTTGTTAAAAGGAGCTTCTGGCTGAACATCGTAGTACAAGTTGAGTATTACTACACTTTAGTACTTGTATTTGAATGCATACAAGACAATAGAAAGAAAAGAGGTGATAGAAATTACACAGCCTGTACTAATTGCTCATCATGGCTGGGCTGCAGAGCAGAACAATTTAATTTTACTACAGCGGTTTCACATTTGCATGTGTTAAGCAATAGTCTCACCCACAGCTCTTAGTTACATGATGGTAAGTCCCAATGAATAATGAATGTGGGAGGACGTAGACGAGTAAGCCGTGACCTTAACAGTGTTGGGCAGCAGGGGCGCTACAACAAAGCTACAAAACGGCCAAGAATAGCCAGCTAAATTGTCGCCAAGTCGCCATTGAAGTGTTGCTTAAGCGTTCATTGATGTTGTCGTTAAATAGCACTGGGAACTGGCCAATGGCAAGAATAAGTTATTCTTAAATTTATTTATTTTTTTAAACGGAACTGAACAGGAATAGAGTTCTGCTGGAATGAGTCCTAAAATTACTTCCCTTTCTGTTTTTTAGCTTACTTTTTATTAATTTTTTTTTAATTTGACTTATCTTATTTATTCATTTTACTAAATGTATCTTACTTTAGTGTTATTCTATTAGGCATTGGTGCTAGAAATAGTACTTTTTATTTTATACACACACTTGACTTGTTGTAATTTTCGGCAATTTGGCACGAGAATTTCCTTCGGGATTAATATATAGTTCTATCTTAACTTAAAACCCGGAAATGAGTTAGTCTTTTTGCACTTCCGGGTCCTTCAACTCAAAATCAATGGGTTTTTGGTTAGAGGGCCTGAAATATGGTCTGTGGACAACACAAGCTGAAGAGATTTAACCTTTTGTTCTAAAATGTAAAATACGTCAGTAAATATCCCACTCCTGAATTTTGAAGCTTTTATCAGTCTTAAAAAAGGCGGTTGCTAACAAGTGGCTAAATGAGACTATGAAACGTCATCGCGCCAACACACTGTATTGATCAAGTAGTAAGGTAACGTCCACACAAGCTACATTTTCCCAGGCATTTCTGAAGCTCAAGCGCAGCGGAGCTTTCTGCTGCGGTCTGTAATAAAACTGCAAAGGATCAGTAATTGACACCACCGCCATATACGGAGGTGTATGTGTGTAGCCGACAGAAGCATTTCCATATGACAGTGACATCACGTACCAATCCTTGAGCTGATACCTACAATGTCTCGGCTGCAGGGGAATACAGACATGCGAGCAGTGTTTACTTGATGGAAAGGTGGCAGAGGGTGAGGACGGATAGGAATTGATCCCGAGGGAGTTGCCGTGGCCGTACCTCAAGAAATACAAGAGCTTAAGTGAAACAACGGAGACAAATGATGTGTTCAGGTGTTTACAAGAAGAAGCTGCTCTCGACTTTCAAGACGTCTAACACACATTGGTGATTCCCGAATTAGGTAACACAACCATCGCCGAAGGCAATTTGAATCCTACACGCGAATGGCGGACTCCGCCATTGACAATGAAAATTATTATAAAAAGAAGTAATTACAGAGTGCAGTTATTGTGAATAGCTATTACTGAAAAAATGCAGATGATAAATAGTATTAAAAACAAGGTTTGAAAACAATCACATTTTTATGGATTGCACCTTTAATTTTGTATCAGAAAAGTGCACTTAACTGGTTCTTTAAAATTCTAGTGTATTAATATGTATGTCCAACCCAGTGGACAAATCAATACGCAGGTATAGTAATACAAATACAGAGAGCAACCAGCCACCAACCAAAGAAAGGGAAAAAACAACTTTATTAATGTTATTAAATCTTGATTATGATGACTCATTCAGATTTCGACCCCTCGGGCAGATGCGTCTCATTTGAATCGAGGGTGAGGAAAGTTTTACCAATTACATTTTTTCCTTTGTTCTTTTTTTTTTGGGTGAAAATCAAACTTTTCTCATCAATCCTTATCAGCCACTCACCCGTAATAGATAAGGGTTTGTTTACCTAACTCTCTAATGGTTCATCTCCCTGATGAGTGTTTTTTTTTTACTCGCTGCAATTAATTACCACTGTGAAATTTACGGAGGAGAGCGCCGTCCAAACAATTACAGCTTTCATTCGCTAAACTGAACAATGGTCCATCTATGTCTCCGATGGGATGGACTCTGTTTTGCTGTGAGGGTTTTGTCACCTTGACAAAAAAAGTCCAGACTAAGGTCTCGATGACACACTGAGGAGCATCAAAATGTGACTTTCTATTATTTAATGCACACGTCCGACAAAGGTGAATCACGAGCAACATGCATATTAATTTCTTCAAGCAATATGCTGGTCTGATGTTTGCTAACAATAGGGCTGTATGTAAGTATGTATTTAAGTGTGTGTTGCCTGAGCGTGTGTTTGTGTGTCCCCTCTGGGTTGTCAGATCGCGTTAATTGCTGCCTTCCTGCTGCTTTAAAAAGTTGTGACTAGCTCACCCCCCAACCGTCACTCCGCTTTCATTATTTACCCATTCAAATGAGAGAAAAATGTTCATGTCGACATTAATGACTCCACGAGAGAGAGGAAGAAGAAAGACTAAACTAATTAAGGCAACTGACTCACCTCACCATTACAGAGGATTTAGTGGGGGTATTGCAGTGTGTACTTTGACACCCCCACCACCCTCCCACACTCCTTTTAATTACTGCATGCTTTAAAAAGTTTTCTCACCGTGAACAAACAACCAGCGAGGGATGGGGAGGTGGCTGACTGGACTGGATTTTCACAGCAGGGCTTTGTGATTTTTGTGAGTTTCGGTGAAGTGAATGGCATCTTTATACTTTGAAGTAATACAGCAGATAACATGTCAGATTTTGATATCAATGATTAGTATAGAGGCCGTAACTTTATGTGCTAACATTGCTAATTTGTGGACCCTACCTTTAAAAGAAAATCTCAGTTTATACAACTTTGTTAACAAGTTATGATACATATTTTAGTTACAAAGTAGTTGTGAAGGTGTAAACAAACTCCAGTGATGACTAACGGAGCATGAGCAATCAGAAAGGTTGCACATTAAAGGCCTTTACACACCGGGGGCGTGACGAATAAACAATACAAGACTGCAAAAGACTTGCCTGCGAATATTATATGTCTATTAATATTATATTATATAGGGCATTTATTGTGAAATATAAGAACTGAAGGTGTGAATCTGGTCTGCGCTGCTTTCGTCAAGGTTAAAGAAGTAATGAACTTTGCCGTCCTGGTTTAGACTGCGGAGCCTACGTGTTGTTGTTTCATAAATAGAGGCGCAACATAACCCGTTCCGCACAACGTGATTGGTTGATGCCTTTATTCGCGGTGCGAAAGCTCAGAAAATCAACCTCGTTTTCGCCGAGTAACATTCACGTTCCGTGTGAAAGTACTCATGACAAACACGATTCGAAAAAAATTTGTTGATTATGTATGAAATGAATCGCACAAAAGAAAACTGCCTTAATAAATAAACCAATTTACATGGATGTAAATGGCAAATTACTGTAGCATACTTGTAATGTTGGTAATAGTCCCTCATTGCACAAGAAACCTGCACGCTATCACAGTAGGTCAAAGTTGAACCAGGATGTTGGTCCAACCAGTCCAAAACCATATTAGTCAATATTTTTTGGGGCATTTTTATTTAAAATAGGACTTTTAATATGAATATTTATCAATTATCAAAATTGTTGGTAATGAATTTTCTATTTCTGTTCTAATTAATTAATGGACTAATCATTTCAGATTTATTCCACATTAAGTATTGGCAGTGGAAGAGTCAGAATTGGCTGGATGTCTAAACCGTATATATTGGACTATTTATAGCGTCTATTAATGGCAAGAGCGTTAAAAATGAATGGCCTGTGAATGACAGATTCCCAAGCTCATGAAAAAAAATGGAGAGAGGGGATTTAGATGAAATGGCAACGCAGAACCCAGCAAGACTGATCTCCTCTTTCAGTGGAGGCGACTCCAACAGAAGTACCTGCTAAGCAAATTTATTTCACTCGAGTTTAATGCTCCCGGCCTCTCCCTATCTCACTTCCTCGAAGCCCTTTCACAATACTTCCAAGACAAGCACTTTCCCCCCTTAAATCACATCCCTTTATTTGCAAGCCAGGCACTTTTTTTTAAATGCGGGCTTTTAAGAAATTAATCTGGATGTTGAAAAACACTATTACTAATACCTCCACAGACACTGAGAAAGCAATCCTGACTATTGAGCGATGGTAAATTGCCAATTAGAGTGTAACATTGTACTGCGAGGCCTATATACGTTTAAAGGGGCTTTCCTATGTTGTAAGACTGCCTGTCAGTCAAACAGCACCTGGGGCAATTTTGTATTTCATTAAGCCATAATTAATGAAGATAGGTATTATTCCCTTCCATAGGGACAAAAAGGCTGGGCCTCCATTATGAAACCATATTTCCAAAGGAATAGTGGGGAAGGTATTTGAAAAACAGACGATAATTATGAACTCTCTGTTCATGATACATTTGATGAGCTGGGTGGCAAGTGAGAAAGTGTTAGTGTGTACCAGTTATAGCTACACTTGGAGTCATATTGTGTGTTTTCAGTGTGTGTGTGCACAGATGCTTCAAATGACACGGGCGGAAAATGAAAGTCCTAACAAGCTTGCAGCTGGGGCAGAGAGGTCGGCAGACAGGGCACCGGGGTTAAACTGGGCACAATCGACAACAATCTGTCACACAAGTGTCTCCTGTTATGTCTTTTTGGCTGAAGGAAGGTGGTATCCCTGGGGCCTTGTTGCTTTGGTCAAATGATACGTGTGAGAGCAACATTCTTATTAAATTCACAGTAAAAAAAAATACAATGTTTTGACAGTTATCACTCATAGACTGTATATAAAGTTGGACGACATGACAGCTCCCCAAAAGTGAAACCAAAACATCTTGATAACCCCCTGGTGGCTGGCTGCAGTATAGGTCATAAATTCCGCCCCCTCCATGTTGGCGGATGGGACATGAGCCAAACTTAATAGTAAGTCTTTAAGTAAGTAAACATCAAATACATTTTTCCAAAAGATGGTTTCTGTCATTTTAGTTGGGTTTTAATTAGTTATTTTATGCTATAGAAAGGGGGTGAGACGTCTTGATTGACAGCTGCTGAGTGAAGTAGTCGCAGCCGGAGGCTCGGGAATTGTACAAGAGAGGAGATGTAATTTTGACTTTCCATATCTGTCACGAGTCTGTGTAATAGAACATGTGTCTATTTGATCATAAATGTAGTTATAGAGATATTATGGTTGGTTATTGTGTCTTTCCAAACAGCTACCGTGGTGCTAACTTAGCAGCTAGGTGGCTCGCGCTAACAAGCTGCGGCCTACTACGCAGATTCTGGCTCCAAATGACGGTCATGTTTGGAAGGTAACATGCAAATTACAAAACTCTTGCGAGACAGTTAAGGTTTGGCATCAACCTCAAATGGTTGAGGTTAGAATAGGTTGTCAGGCAGCGAGTCTTGTAAGAGTTTTTGTACATTCTCGCGATTTGCAGATTATCTTCTAGACACGACCCCAAATTACATCAAAATGTCAAGATGGCAGCTCCCATATTCGGGCTATTTTGGCTTCACTTTTGTACAGTGGGAGGAAATGGAGACGCATCGTCCATCTATATACGTATACTGTACCGTCTATGTTATCACCAAAGACAAAGAAAGGCACAGTGCCCAAAGCGCGTCATGTGCACGTCCCCGTATGCCAACTCGTCTATGCATATGTGTATGTGAGTACGTAGGTGGGTGTTATAGATATGTATACGCAAAAAGCCTCTTTTAATTCACACCCTTTAAATTAAACGCATACTGTCACATTGTGGTGCTTTGATTTTAATCGGAAAACAGAAATAGCCTTTAAATTGACATATTTATAAAAAACACATGTACTCAGATATATACATACAGTATATGCAGTATATATACAGCTCAGTTTACTTGTCACAAAATGCCTTAAAACAACGTTTTCTGTGGCGCTTGATGAAGCTTTCTATTCTGAGAGAAATCAACTCTGTTGAGGTCATCAGGGTTATTTTGGATGTGACTTCAGACTTCAAGTTGATGACAGAAAGCCTGCGTTAAGAACTACGGGGACGTAGATGGAAAGACATTTGCCAGGCAGACTAACAAAATATTATCAATTTGCATTATGGGAATTTAGGGATTTAGTGTTTTGGGAGCGGGACCCACACTAGGGACTAAAAGTCAGGAATCTCTTTAATCAGTCTTTTTTACATCTGTCTCATAAGTCAACAAACTTAATGGAAATGTAATACTAAATCCAACCAACACAAGACCTTCAACCAGGAGACCGGTGTTCGTGTAGCTGAGTTATTTTTAAGTTATGTTAGTGACGTTTGTGACGTGTTTTCTGTACTTGAGTTCCCTTGTTTATGTACATAATTTATTTACTGAGTTTATGTAGCTATTTTACACCCAACCATGATTTGCTAAACCTAACCACGACCATTTCCCGATAACAACTTGCCGTTAAATTACACACAAAAAGCTGTGTCACAATGTTAAGACATTGGATACCAAACATTATACTGTGCCTGTGAATGACTGCAGTACACTAGAGTGCATGTGAAACCCATTGAAATCAATGTTGCCATTTATTCTTAAATTCCCCGTTTTTCATTTTACAAACTGTTCTCTTTCAGAAATTCATGTAAGAGCAATTCTTAAAATACAAAAACAAACAAAGCGTAGGAGATGCTATGTATAGAAATGTACAGTATTATCCAGCAGAGTTAGAGCTTTCCTAAGAAAAGAAAAAAGCAGGCAATACACAAGTTAATCAAGGTTTGCATGTTTACCCTCCGGCTCTGTGATGGCTGCCTCCAAGATTCCCCGCTTACACAAAGTCTAATATTTACAGGGGGGCAAAATGTTTAGAGCTTCTGTCAAGGTTGCGAGAAGTCTCTCAACATTTGAAAGGTAGACCTGAGGTGATATTTCCGTCACAACTGTGATAGAAGAAGACAACAAGAGAACTGCAGCTGTGTGGGAGGGGTTGAAAGGAAAAGTGCATTGTTGTTGTTGCTTGCCGAGTAGAGAAAAATAATATGAAAATTCAGTGCTGCAATGGAGTTTAATTTGACACGTCAGCAACGCAAATCTCAGTCCTTGTGTATGACAAAGACATAAGCGGTTGCTCCCATTCTTTTAAAAGAGCCAGGTTTGTCAGGTGGAAAGTAAATGTCAAGGTTTTTAAAGGACTGGAAATGGTGTTTATCAGAGAAATAGAGCGCAGCAGCTGCAGCGTTTCAAATGATGTTGTTTTTGTAGATTGTTTGAATAGGAGAACATCTTTTAATATTATACAAAAACACAGATAAAGCTGTCGGCTAGGCCTTATTTGCTGTGTAGCATTTGCTGTTTTGACCACAGAAAAACAGGAGGGGAAATGAAAATAATATTGAGCTTGTGTTAACAAGTTTGTCAGCTCTTCTTGTTTAAATATTGAGACCTGATCACAATAAAAGATACAGATAACGAGAATGCTCCATACTGTAATACCAGGTGTAAGGGTTAAGACCTGTGCTGCCTAAAAAGCTAAAACGCAGCAACTACTGGTCAAAATTTAGTTAAAATTGCAGTGGGTAGAAATGGAGCAAATTTGATTAAAAAAGGTTATTTTTTATAAAACGTCTCTGTGTCCTCCGGTGCTTCTAACGGCATCTGCAAGATTTCACAGACCGGAGGAAAACAACCAATCAGAGCTTAGCTGGAGTCTACTGTCCAGCTGCCGTCTATGAGAACCACGAGTCAATCACTCGCAAACTCCGACCGAAATGTCAAACTAGGCAGCGCTGATCAAATATGAATCAATATTCTGTTACTGTGATGCCTATTTCTCACCTCAAATGTTTCCAGAAACATCTTGTATTGTACTGTTTATCTGTAAAATGAGAATGTTTGTGACCCGGCAGCAAAGTTGAGTAAATATCAAGTCTTCTTCAACACAGCATGATGTTCATTTAGTAAATGATGGTCCAATTTACTTATCCATAGTCAGTGTATTACCTACAGTAGATGGCGGTCGGCACACCAAGCAATGTACTGCTGTGGACGGGCGGCAAAACGTATTTTAGCCACCTAAAAGAAAGGACCATCTCAAACAATTAGTAAAAAAGTGTACGGTATATTAAGAATATTTCCGCCGATTTATCTTGCTGTGAGACAGCTAATACTAGTTTCCAACGGGGAACTGAAGCCGTTATCTATGCTCTCACCAAAGCCACCAGACTCCATTGAAAAAAACAGTAACTTAACCTCGCAGAACACGGGAGGTGCTGGTCTACTGCTGCCTCAATCTGTTTGTTTGTAAGTCACGCAATAACACAAACAAACTAACTAATTATTGAGGCAGCGGTAGACCAGCAACCCCTCCGTGTTCTGCAAGGTAAAATTACTGATTTTTTTCAATGGAGTCTGGCGGCTTTGGCGAGAGCATAGATGGAATTAACGGCTTCACTTACCTGTCAGAAACGGCTGTCTCATGGCAAGGTAAACCGGAGAAAAGATTCTAAATATAGCATACACTTAAACTGATACTGATTTTTTTAGGTGAGCCTTTCTTTTAGGTGTCTAAAATACATTTTGCTGCCGGCCCCGTCCGCAACATTACATTGCTTTGTTTCCGTGTGGTAACTCCTGTCTGCTTCTTCAATAATTCTAATGTACTGTCTGTAATACACTGACTAAAGATAAGTACCTCATACAACCCCACTTCAAAACACCCAAACTATTCCTTTAATACCAGGTGTAAATGGAGTCATAGGGTCAGTTGTGAATGTAATGCGATAATGAGACAGATGAAACCACCGAGGACCTCTCCTTTAATATGATGTGTAGATCACTAAGCGAGGAATAGAAGGTAATCTACTAATCCTCAAGTAGATGTTTCATGTTGACTTTATTTCATCAGTTCTTTTAAAAAATCACACCAGACATCCCGAAAGAGACAGAAAGACATCTCATTTGTATTACAAACGCATTTCTTGTTTCATATAGCACACTTTCCTGTCACATTACATCAGGTCGTGTGAGACAAAGCAATCCGGTAAAATGTATCAGTGTCTTCTGGGGCAAAAATTATCGAGCCTTTCATGCTGTCAGTTCGATGTGTGCTGGATCTTTGTCCTGGAGTCAATCTGCGAGGGTTAGTGCAAGTGCAGAAATAAAAGGAGCTCTTCCTGAAAGGAGGTATTCAGATGTGTTTTGTTTGTCAGTGAAGTATATCCAGAGGGGTGGAAGTTTGTCAAAAGAATTAAAAAGTATGAAAGGAAACGAGACTCAACTCTTGATGCCAAACAGCTTGCCCCAGATACAAGAATTTGTGTGCATGGTTGTGAGGCCTGTACATGCCCAATGAGTAAAATGTAAACGCCAACTGTGATCTGTTTCACTTAGGGCTGTCAATCGATTTCAAATATTTAATGTGATTATCATAAAGTGGGCACGTCTGTAAAGGGGAGACTTGTGAGTATCCATAGAAACCATTTTTATTCACATATTTTGAGGTCAAAGGTCAAGAGACTCCTTTGAAAATGGCCATGCCGGTTTTTCCTCGCCAAAATCTAGCACAAGTTTGGAGCGTTATTTAACCTCCTTTGTGACGAGGTTGTATGACATGGTTGGTACCAATGGATTCCTTAGGTATCTTTTCAGTATCTTCACTCCAGCTTTAAAATTGAGCCCGGTACAACCTCCGGAAGATCAATTGCATTAATGTGTTAAAGAAATTAGTAGCGTTAAAATTTGCGTTAACGCGTTGTTATCGCTTTGACTTTGACAGCCGTAGTTTCACTGTTTATTATTTTATATTCCACTAAGGAATATTATTCAGGTTTTTTATTATTACATCAACTTAGGTCTAGTTTCTGTAGTTTTGCCCAAACACATGAAGAAATAAACAGGAGTTATCTTTTAAATTGTACTCTTTGCATCTAATCAAATGAAAGGGGTTTGAAAGAAAGAAGAGAAAAAGCCCCATTGAGGCTACTTGAAGTAAAATCCTTCTCATTACTGACAAAGGAGCAGAAATTAAATTGGAAAGTGGAGACAAAAATACAGTAAATGATTAATTTGCGCTTAACACGTTTTAAGTATAATTTGAGTCTTCAACCTCGCTCGTTCCTCCCCCCACCCCGTCCTCCCCTGCCTGTTGGATGCGGTTGCCATGACAACGCCCATTACCTCTTGATTGCAGATCTAACATAATCTAGACAATGAGCGGTGCCATTTATCTGCTGTTAACACAGCAGTAGCAGCA
>CAKAKQ010014296.1:0-14795 GCA_916700675.1 Helicolenus avius
TTAACGAGTGTCCTGTCGAGAGAGAGAGGGGGAGCGAGCGAGCAAGCGTGTGACTGGCGGTGAGTATGACGTTATCAGTAACGTTACAGCTGAGCGTAGCAGTGCAGTCAGCCTAGTATTCAGGCTTGAATTGATAAACCATCAGTATATTTAGATTATTTTGCTCTGGCCTCTTCTGTAACTTTGTATTCAACATAATACCTTATTATATCAATTAAATGAAACAAATGCATATGTGACACCAAAAGGGTAATTTATTATTTTGGCCATTAAAAAATATGCTTGGCCGGTGGATTTTTCATCTACCAGTTAATTATACTACGTCACTATACTGACTAGGGCTGTGCATTCCAAGCAAAAATACTATTCGAAAATCACTGGGAATTAGTCGATTTATTATTCGAATAATAACCCCCCAAACGGTCATGGCCAGCCAGTCGGAATCTTAAGCTGAATGAGCTACACACGTTTTACCGGTAGAAACGTTACTACAAGGCAGCTCCTGCAACGGTTAATACAAGGGAAATATATATTTTTTAAGAATGGACGAATAGTCGCATAAATTATTTGATTTTTTATATCTTAACGACTATTTGAAAAATCTAAAATCATGACCCATCCCTAACACTGACTCAGGTGAATGCTCTGTGAGTCGGAACAAACCCAACTAGGGCAGGTTTAGTATTGAGGTATAGTATTGAGATCAGAAGTATTTGTTTTGACCATTTAAGGATGGAAGTTTTGTTCTCATATCTAAAATGCTCTGTTGCTGTTGGTTCTTTCTGTAACTCATATTCCTGAATTAAACTCCACCAGCAGGTTCTCTTTGGTGCCCTATAGTGTTAATCATTTGACTCATACTGTAGAAGATTGAAAACCAGGTTGGTCTTCTTTCCCTTTAGATATCCAGAAGATGGCAGTAGATTTCCTTCATGTGCAGTCATTGTGAAACGTAAACTAGTGTCCTGTAAAGAGAGCAACATGTATGAATAAATGAATGAATTAATCATCTCTGTTACCTTTTACAACATGAAATTCTGAAGAACCTTCTCAGTCATGAATGTTTTATTGTGTAGTTATCAAGCAGCGTTGGGCAGTTCCATATTTCTGTGACATAAGCCTTTTTGATCAATGTGTTGTGGTAAAATCTATTTTCTTTCTCGAGTGGGTTCAGTGCATTTTACTTCACCAGGTGAAACGGAAAATAAATTCAACTGGACCGCTGCAAAAAAAAAGAAGAAGGTTATAAAAAGGGAGAACACATATAATTACATTATATTCAATCCAGATTTAATTCAGTAATTTTCCTTATTGGATTTCAGGCTATTTTCCATCCATTGAATGGCTTTTTCATTTTGCTGGATATGAGAAAGGCACTATATGATGGCAAGGCTATCTCAGTGAGATAAATGAAAAAGGCTCTGGGGAGAATGTGAGACTGTCATTCTTCGAGTGTGACCCAGCAAGTGTTCATAGCTGGGCAAAAACCTCAAAACCAACTCTGACATGCAGGATCACCACATATAACAATGTTTATTAACCACTCCATATTATATATTACTGAATTGTATCAGCTCTTGCCTCTGTTACAATTTAGTTGTCCTAAAATGATCAAATAATAGATGAGTTTCTTGCACAATTATGTGGTTTATTGACTTTTGGCTCCCTATTTAATCTTATTTTTAGTGTTATCCTGACTGATTTTCACAAATTCCTCAACTCATTCCTCGTGTACATGCTAAACCAGTTTCAACAATTACGTTAAATATGACTCATAAGAGTCTGTAAACACAACAGCTAAACTATAATGTCAACAACTAACCAAATAAGTAAGAAAAAAAACAAACGTTGCATTGGGAAATGGTACCGCACATGGTTACACCTGCAATAAAATCTCATCAGAATCCTCAAAATGTGTCTCCATCGGGGAGCATTTCTCATTTGAAAACATGCGTCTGTGCCACATATTAAAGTGTAATGAGGCTCCAAGACAATTGGCCCCCATTGGCTCTCGCAATCTTTTCTGTCGCTTGTTGGAAAAACAAAAAAACAGGCACAGCAGTGCTCCCCAGGAACAGTCTGCCTCTCACTGTCATATTGTCAGTGTCTTTCTGAAGGAGCGGGCTCGAAACGTGGCATCTAAAATCAAACCGACATCCTCTCCTGTTCCCAGCAGTCGGCAACTGCAGCCACGGAGAGGTGCTTGCCCCTCGTGTTAGTTTTAAAGCTCCGTCTGCCTTCTGTCCCCGGTGTTGTACGTGACATCTGCACTGCGTTTATGACCACCAACATTAACCCGCAGTGGTCAACATAATTAGCATAATATAAACCTAAACTGATGTTCATTTTCTTTTCTGTGTAAACAGCGTGTGAAATGGGAGCTCTAACAAAGACCAAACCATATTTTTACCATTATTTTCTTTAGCATAGATACCTTAAAGGTGCTAAATTTGATATTCAGAGCAATACTATAGCAAGAAACAACTATTAGCTATGTAAAGATATAGAGGAGAAGCACCCACCCTCCAGTTCCACCTCAGGTTATCTCTGTCAGCACTTTCACCATTACTTGCACTGTTAGCTCTGTTAGCATCTTTAGCTGCAAGCCACTGGCTAGCTGTCGCCATGTTGAGACCTGTTGAGACCTGTTGAGAGGCAACCAAAAGGCTCCCAATCCCATATTTAGCAAGTTTAAAATTATAATCAAACAGATGTTGGTTGTTGACCAACATCACAGATTTATGGAGTAAATGACAAATAATCTAAAAGCTTTTGGAAAAAAAGTTTACACAGTAAAGCAGTTTGATAAATAACAAGAGTAACGTATAATCCGGTCCCCGGCTCCCCTAGTCACATGTCGTGTCCTTTAGCAAGATACTTAACCCCCTCCGTGTGTGAATGAGTATTTAGATTAGATCCTGATGGGCAGGTTGGTTGCATGGCAACCTCTGCCATCAGTGTATGAATGTGTGTGTGAATGGGTGACTGCTGACATGTAGTGTAAAGCGCTTTGAGTGGTCTAGACTAGTGGTCTAAGACTAGAAAAGCGCTATATAAAAGAATCCAAGTCCATAATCTCTCTACAAAAGGGAGAGACGGAAACATTGACAATGTCAACATTAAAGAACAAAACATTACACTAAATCATTTAATACTTTAATAACCAAAAACACCAAAAAAAATCTCTGGTTTCAGCTTCTCAGATGTGAATATCAGGTGGTTTCTTGACAGTAAGCTTAATATTTTTAGATTTTAGGACTGTTGGTCGAATAAATCCATACATTAGAAGATGCTACCTTGGGCTCTGGGAAAATGCGATGGACGCTTTTGTTGTACTATTTTCCACCATTTTATGGATTATGATTGATTAACAAAAAATATGAATTGGTTGCAGTCAGCAATTGGCACCATCCACAAGCCAAATGCTGGTAAAATATGCAAGTGGCTGGTAGATGTGCTTCACTAACCAGCCAAACAAGCAATGATAATCTATTGAGTGGCTATAAAATTTAAACACTCACTAGCCATTTGGCCAGTGGACAAAAAACATCATTATCTCTTAGAGGCTCAGTGTCATAGACGCACCTTTTTCAGACTCGTCCCTACTGCCTGTATAGAGGAATAAAGAATGCCTTTACAGATATTACATTGCCTGCTAAAGGCAAATAATATAAATGCAGCCAATGTATTATGTGTTTCAAACGGTAAACAACAAAGATGATAACAATGACGGCGACACTACATGTGAACACCATGAAGTCTGCAGAAGATGATCCTGCTGATACTAGCCAGAGGGGCAGGTTATTACTGGTAATCCACTCAGATGAATAGTCACAGCCATCTCCACGATGTCGTACAAAGGCAGTCTGTATTTGTGGCTTAGCCACAATCTGCACATCCCACCCGTTTCTTGTTGTGTCCCTCTTGTCAATCATCTTGAAAGGAAGTCAAGCAAGTGAAAGAGTTTCTTAAGAAGACAAATATAACAGACCATTTCCTCTGTATCGGCTATATTGCTGTGAGACCTGTCCTTTAGGCTTGCGGGTGTTTTTAAGTTAATGATAGCTATTAAGGTGCATTATCTATTTATCACAAACTCATCAAGGAGAGAGGGTATGAACTTTAAATGATGATTAAATGCAACCATTTAAATAGCTGATTAATACATTAGCAACATAAAAGTCATTCACATGCCTCTATATAACTGTTCCTAAACATTAGCAAGGACATGTATTTATTTTTGACCTCCTAATCAACTGAGGGTAAAATATAGGATAATTGTTTCATCTCTCTGGAAATATCCCTCTCTTGAACTCAAAGATTGGGATGGTTTCCCCACAACAACAAAAAGAAACGACTGCAGAGTTTAATCTTTTTTTTTTTAATGGCTCTGAGTGAAACCTCGTGTGGCAGTTTGAGCTGTGATCAAACTGGTGAGATTGTTGCTGGTAATATCTGGTGTCTGTGGCTCCCTATCTCTCAGCAAATCCTGGTCCATCAACCAGCAGAACACGCTTCAGCGAGGCCGTGATACTTAACCATCCACTTAACAAGATGGCACAGCAGCAGCAATTTAGGGGAAAAAAGGGCTGAGAGTGCCTATCAGTCTTTGAACTACTGCTTTAACTGCAATGCAGCAGAAGCTCCACTTAATACAGGAGATGGTAGATAAGCCATTTGAAATTCTGAGACCATGCATTGAACATCTAAAATCTCTGATAGAAGAGTATCTATGTTGCCGCTGTAGTTGCAGCAATATACATTTTTTTTTTTTTTTTACATCAGAGCTATTGGATTTGTACAACACAAAGAGACAAAGCTATGCAATATTAAATCACAAATTGTGCATTTAGCTCCTTTTATTCATTGTTAGATAACTGTTATATTTGATGGACTCTAATGAAAGGGAAAGGGAACGGCGAAAATGCTCTACCCCCACCCCTGCCATTCACATGCTTTAGAGTCCACATTTGAAATGCCCAAGTAAAGGTCATACTATAGTAATGAAGGTGATTGCAAATTGATTTTTTTTTTTTTCAAATCAATTTCTTCACCTATCATCCAGGAGAGCTACAGGCAACCTCCCATTATGTTCCGTCTTCTCTTTCATCTTGCAATTTCTGCTTTTTTTCCCCACAGAATCATTTAACTTGACACTGACTATGTTTACATGCGCACTAATATTCTACTATTTCTCACAATATGATACAGGTCATGTACACAGCATATCTGTTTGGCTATTCCAAATTAGGTATTATTCTGAATGGAGCATTTAACCTTTTCCACTCCCCCTCTTTTTCATAGACCCGTTTTGTCTTTTTTAGGGAGGTACAGGGGGTCTTTAGGAGGGGATAGCAGCTCAACAGTCACACACAGATGTCACACAGAAGTGGTGTACATCATCTGAAAGCTGGGAACCTGAAGATGTATTTTAGATACTTCTCAGCACAGTTGCATAAATCAGAAAAAAAAAAATTAATTATAGCTTAGGTAGGCAACATTTTTTGACATCATTGGGCAAAACATTACACAGATTTAGTGCTAAATTTAACCATTTTTTGCCACTTAAGAATTGATAAAAATACCACAAAAATACCACATTAAGACACAGAGACTTTGAGGAACACGATAGAAAAAAACATGCTGTGATTTGGTATCAAAAACTTTTGACACTTGGACATTTCTGCAAGAATTCTTGAGGTCAGAGGTCAAGGGACCTCTTTGAAAATTGCCATGCCAGTTTTTCCTCACCAAAATTTAGCCTAACTTCGTAGCGTTATTTATTCTCAAAACTGAGCCTGCTAGAGCCTCTGAAAAAAGTAAGGTTGGCTGAGGGCGCCGGTGCTCTCAAAGGGTGGAAGAGCTTAAGACATTTGGGATATTCCGATGTTATGCAGGTTTTAGTAGAATTTTTTGAACATGTATACAGCGCATTCGGAAATGTACCTGTTTGCGCCCAGCTCTGTGCGTTGGTTTTACACAAACCAACTAGCTGAGAGTTTGCAACGATACATGCCCAAAAGAAAAGCCCACATTTCTAGTTGGAAGGAGAAACACACCTACTTTTAAACATGATCCAACTCGTGGATATTAAGAGGTTTTTAGATATACACACTACTATACTATACGCAATACCGACCTTTTCAAGAAGGTGGTTGAAGGAATGAAAGAGGGAGGCTGTGTTTGCATCGTCGAACAAGTCTGCCACCGGTTAAGTTAATTGGAGTATGCACAGCTGCATGTAAACGGGAATATTAGTGGAATATTCATTCACTAGCCATGTAAACAGCTTAGTAGGAATAAGGGCAAAAAAATGAATATTATGTGCACGTAAACTTAGTCACTGACTTTATAAGTGTAACACCCAATTCAGCACCTCTCTCGACATCAATCATAACAAATGTAGGTTAGATTGAAAAAAAGAAAATAAAGCTGACACAGTCACACCTCTCAAGACAGCCTGACATCCATCTCCTCCTCAGTCATCTTTTTCTTGTCTGCCAAAATCACAAACCAGTGAACCTGTCAAGAAAAAAACAGTTTCACCGTCAATATCAGCACCTCTCCCTCGCTCATCCGTTCCTGTCGCGGGTCACAAGGACTGGACCAATCTAACACTTTCTAATCAAGCGGTCACCCTTTATCATCTCCAACTGACAGCTTTAAGTAGCCATAAATAAGCGCGGGCCAAGCTCCTCATTTGTCATGTGAGGCTGTGCTTGCTGTATATCTCCCCCCTTTAGAGACCATAGCTCTTCTTTACAGCTCCTGCCTTAAGTAGGCAATGCTGGGGAATGATGGCAACAAATAATCCTGTGATAATAATGGCCCTTTGCTCCTCAATGATGATGAGAGAAACGCCCTCATAAAAATACCTTTTTAAGATTTCATTTTATTAAACAACCGAGCCTCCATTGGTATCACAGAATTCAAATTGTGGTGGGCCGCTGTGGGAAATTTCCAGCCTGCCAGGAAAAAAAGATGTAATTACATTTAATGTATCGCCACTGGGGAAATTTCTTAGGAGTACAAATTCCACTCATTATTTTTCTGCCTTCAAAGTTTCAAACTGAGGTAGGTAAATACTGTATTATTATCACACAAACCGACACTCACATCCCAACTTCAAGCATCCACCGATTTTGAATAAGAGACAACTTTAAATTTAGTTTCTCACCAATAATAGACGACATAATGCACTTCACTTAATAGTAATTGAAGTAATTTAAAGTTGATCTACGGACATTAAGTTCAACCAATGCTTTGCCCATTCCTAAATGTTGTGTGGCAAAATCACAGATGAGAATTATATTGACTATTGAGCACCACACTCATTCGTCATCCCACATTAGATATGCAGACACTGTGATGAATTATTGGTGTGAACTTTGCAAGCAAGTAATTGTTAGTTCATACACATCGTCTGACTGACACAGATCCTGACTGATGTTGTGATATTATGCACATTAAAGTAAGAGGTGTAACGAGTAGCTACACTATGAGATTGTAAAATGTTTATTCTGTATCTGACTCACACACACTCACTCATGGGTAGATAGGGATGTCAACGGTTAACCGTTAATTGGTTAACCATAGAGAACATCTTTGACAAGTTACGCGTGACGGTCTATAGATCAATTCACAGTGTCTAGCCTAGGTTAAGTAACGGTCAATATGTTAATTTAACATAGGCTCTGAAAGGAAGCTTCAGACAAATGAGTACCGAAGACTTTTCAATTCAGAATCGATGCCTCATCTGATCAGTCTTTATAGAGACCACGATCACCGAACTATTTAGAATGACTATCCGCTGATAACGATCGGCAACCGATCGATCAGAGCACCCATGACATGATCAAAATGTGATAATAAACTTCAGCAAAGCCAACAAAAAATAAAATAAAAGGCATTTACAACACAAAACTTCAAAATTGGAGGGATATAGTGCTTCAAAATGTGGCGCCAAAGCTCATTGAGTCAGTGGAGCTCCGGAATTAAAGGAAAGTGCCTTTTTTATTTCACATAATTTTGCTTTTTTCTTAACACTGGTTAATAACCAGTTAATTGGTGTTGGACTATCGAAAGCAAAAGTACCTAAAACTGACATGCCTAATAGATACAGTGACACTATTGTCAGAAACTTGTTGGTATATTCCTACATGGCTCAACAAGTAGAGCAGATCATCCTTGTCCTCAGTTCCATCCTTGGCGCCTCCTGTCCACATTTTGAAGTGTCCTTGAGCAGGACACTGAGCCCCAAATTGCTTCCGGTGGTTACACCAGTGCCTTGCGTGAAAGCTCACTGCCACACATTTTTCTGCCAGAAGTATCAGAGATTTAAGCATGCAACTAGAAAAGGCAAGAAAAAGGAAGGGACAAGGAAGAAAAATGTCACTTAATTCACAAGCACCCTGAGGGCTTTCACAATCCCACACTTCCTCTTCCTCCTCATAGCCTGCGAGTCTGCAGAAATGGTGTCCGATTCTGCCCAAACACAGAGCCCACGCTGCTTCTCCATAATCCCCAGCAATGCAGTTATTGCAGACAACATATCAATTTTGTACACTGTGTTATGTATCACATATACAATACATACTTAGCCACAGTACACCATATTTGATCTGTGGGTTAATACTGTAGGTCTGCAAAAGCACCAAAGCAAATCTTTTTTGTTGTTCATGCTAGTGTGCATCATTCATTCATCTGTCCCTGCAGACAACTGTTTACATGGATAACAGACTTCCTTCTGTAAATTCAACAGCCCAGACAGACATGTCTAGGAACAGTAGCCCATATTCCCTGGCTACGACTACAAACATGTGTTGGTTTTTCAGAGTCTTGAGGATATTGCAACTTATAACAATACGTTTACATCTAATTCCTAATAGAGGAGAGAGAAACCTTTACACAGCTGGATTTCTGAGACTTCCCTCGCAAGAAAATTGTTTCCATAAATGATCAAAAATGACGTGGGTATGTTCAAGTGACCTAGTGCGGTGTCCGCAGAGGGAGGATGTCGGGGTGGATGGATGAGTTGACGAAACATCAGATAAGGGAGATTGCTGTTTGTTTCCTGTTTCCTATAGACTATCAGCCATAACCAATTTGTTTTGGGGCTTAAATCAAACACAAAAGATCAGAAAACTGTTTTGTTTTTGAAACGGCTATGTTGTCCTGTTGAGTGGCTTCAGATCAGAAATAGGACACTGACATTAAATTTGAGATTTCTGAGATTTTTCCTTGGTTGTGTACATGCTTTATGGGTTTTGAATGGTTTCCATAACAGCTGTATGATGGGATGATTATTATCATGATGAAATTATTTCTTAAAATCTGTCATGTGTGGTAGGAGCGTTTGATAAACCTAAAATGGCTAACTTTATGGTCAGGGTCACTGTAAGATAGCATTATTGTACAGACTGAATAGTACGCAATTGTGGCCACATAGATTGTTGATTGTTTACTATTAATTTCCAGAGGCCATCAAGTTGAAGTGGTTTGCATGAGGATTTCACAAGAAAGTGATAATCATTTGAGACATCTCCACCTGTTGAAAAGCAATTTATGAAGTGGATGGGTGCCCAGGTCGTAGCCCCATGAGACACGTTTTTCGGCCTACACTGCTGATCGCGGTTGCAAATTTAAAGAGAAAGTGCCCACAAGGTTAATATGTTCTCTAGATGTCTCTGAACTCTCTAAGACCTATTTGAAAAATATATTTAAAACTGGGACTAGTGAGACACAAAAGTGTTGTTGATGCAAATATTTTATACATTGCGATAATTATAGATAATTTGATTTTAATGGAACTCAACTCAGGGGTGCCACCTTCATACCTGCACACAGAACAGAGCAGTTGATTCTGAGCAGAGAGCAGTAATAAAGATAACTGTATTCCCGCGGGATTTTTATTATTTTTTGACCCACCCAATATGAGATGCCTTTCTAACTGGACCGAGAAAAGTATGGAAGTAAAAGAGATTGGATAAATTGAGTGGGGGAATTGTGACCCTCAATTTCTTGGCGAGAGGAGAGTCTAATATAACTGAGAGTTTGGAATCTATGAAAAAGTATTTCACACCTAATATCAAAACTTTCAAGACAACAAACACCAGGGATTTGAGAACCTTCATACGTGCAACTGATAGCAACATACCAACAATGTAATGTGTCTAATTGCTCAAAGACAGTGCATGAGATTGTGACAGGATGGAATAAAATAGTAGTTGTGACTCATGGTAGTGATTCATAGTAATGTGTAAAACCAAGTTCTCTCCACACTTAATAGATGGCGCGTTGAAGTTTTTGAGTGGAGGTTAACTGAATCCTGATTGCACTCCGCTGACCGGTAGACAAATGCCCCCATCTGTGGGTCAGGCGAACACATCCTTCAGAATAAATCGACAGAAATTATATGCTGCTGTTAGTCAGTGAGAGCACTTCAGAGGCACCAGGGGAGTGTGTTTTGTGCCCTCCCTGTCACTTAGAGTGGATGTCTCCTCTACAGCCCATTTACCTCTCATCCTGGTGTGATGGGTTTGAAGGCAGGCCTAGTTTCAGCAGAATCAGTCGCTTGAGTTACTTGTGCTTGAACTTGGTGCTGACTCATATTTGTGTTGTCAAACTTAATGTAGTTTGGTAATATTGGTGTAGGCAACATAATCATGGCGAAATAGTCCTGTTAGTTAGTTACACGATGAGAAAAAGTTATTTTCCATCTTAATAACATAAGATGCGACTGATTTTAAATTAATGGGCATCGGTGATTTTCTTTTCCGATTACAGATTAGTATCTGAGACAAAGTATTATTGTCAGTATTGTCTGTCCTCCACTTCATTGTGTTTTTAGCCATTATTGTCTAAGGGGCTGGCTTTAATTTACTTTACTGACCTGATGTGTCCCCTGTGGTGTCCTCAACAATTACTGAAACTGTTTTGGCTCAATCTTCCAGTAAATCAGCACTGACAAATATTGAGTCAGAGATCAATAAAGATGATGGTTTGTGAGTTCCCCTAACCTTTTCTCCATGACATCTTTTGTTTCAGTTTATACATGTGCAACAAATGCATAACTGAGGGAAATGCTTTAAAACTGTAATGCTAGTGGTTACCCTAAAAGGTTAAAAAAATAAAATATGATGCCAAATATCTACTCCAGTATTTCCCCTATATTCATTCTGCAGCAGAGCATCACTGTGAGTCCATCAAGAGGCAAGTGTCTGTGGGTAGTTAACATGTCTGTAATAACAGCAGGGCAGTTGAGTGTCTGTTATCTCAACTGCTAAAGGCAGTTAAATAAGTAAATTAAAGATATAATCCTCTGTAGCTTACCGGTTAAACAGGCTCGTCAGCTAATGTCCTGAACGATTCAGTGTGTTTGTGTTTTTAGTTGAGCTAGACCAGAGAATATTCGGTTAAAACGGATCGGTGATGCTGTTTTGCCCTCACTGTTTTCCGTAAATTTGGCTAGAAGTGATGAGCACCGGTGCGTTTTATGTGGAGTGAGCACTGTGCTGGACTCTGTTTAAAAAAATAGCCTTTTAAATGCTACTGTACATTGCTGGTCAGCAACTGGTCATATGGTAACTATGGAGGCATTTGGCCTTGTGTGATCTAAACAATTTGGCATGCAGATAACACACCAGTCATCATTTTGTTTTAATGAAAACTCTGGCATTTTCTCCTGGTGTTGTTTACTACTGTTTTGGAAGAAAGGAAATAACGTGAGTAACAGGCGAACCAGCTTTAAAAGTGACGTATTTTCTTTTTAAATACCTTGGTTTGCTAGAGTTAATTGAAAATATGTATGCCCATGTATCACCTAAACCAGCTGTGCAATCCTGCCTCAAAGGAAAACAAAACACAGTGTGGTTTATTTCTGCATGTTTTGCATCCAAACTGGACTTCTTGTTTCACATTTCTTCCTCTAACCAATGCAAACCCTTTCAGTGTTTGCAGGGGGACTATTGTTTTTCTGAGCAAGGCCTAAATATTCTGATAGACTTGTCTGGCTGTCAGTTGAGCAGTTGGAAGCCATGTTTCCACCTCATCTGTGGTTTGCCAAGCTTGGGAATGAGGCTTGCTTTTTCCTCGCTACTTGCCAACAGTATTTGTTTTTTTGTTGGAAAAGGAAGAGAGCTAATAGCAGGATTTCACAGGTTTGTTCACTGTCGACATGAAGTGTAAAAATACCAGATGAGTTTCACAGCCCTGGGAGAGAAACTGAATCTGTGAACTGTAATAGCGTTACCATCTTTCTTTATTTGTAATGGCTTTTAAAATATAGCTTGATAATCAGACTAAATTGCCATTATGTTCTTCTTCATTCATTCAGTCTGATATCATGTTCATTTAGCTGATTTCTGTTGGAGAGGGGGTTGGGCTATTTTGCTGTGTTTATAAGTAGCAAATTACATATCCAACCGTAGCTAGCCAGATACTTTTGTTTTTACATATATATGTAGCTATTAGGGATTTGACGGTGAGGACATTTTCCCACCGGTAAATAAACTTCCTATAACCAGAATAATGCTATATAAATAATAAGTATCTAAAATGTCATTTAAAGTTTGTCCTGCTGCATTTACAGCTGGAGCGCACTGAGTCCTGACTGGCGGAGGCTGCGCAGCAATCGGCCACTATCGGTATCGATAGTTTGTAAAACGTCCTTTTGGCTCCAGTTAATCGGCCAAAACGATTCATCGGTCAACCTCTAACCTGGACTCAACTCCTGTATTCTTTAGAAGCGTTTACTAATCTGCTTTGACAATGCAATTTATAGACTTTGACAGAGTAATTCTGGCTGGAGATGTCAACATCAACGTTGCTAATCCTGTTGTTCCAGAGCAAATGAATTAATTAGTTGACTAAGCTCTTTTTTTAAATCTTACCCAGCGTGTCTGATCCTATGTATAAACATACAGACCTGTTCAACAAAATTTGTGTTTGTTGTAAGAAAACAAAGTCACCATGATGACATTTAAAAAACAGTTGTTGGTAAAGTATTTTGGATTGATGGGTCAATGGAGAAAAACGATGTGTATAACTAAATCTTAAATAATTGAGTATATTTGTAATACATGAAAATAAGTGTAAAACATCTGGTGATTCAAAGCAACATTTTAAGCAGACAATAATCACTCTTTGCAATAGACTTGGCTTCATGGGCTAGAACTTCCTGGAAAGTAACCTCCAAATCTAGTTCATTTGGGGAAAAGGAAAAGCATCCTGTAGACTGCTTATTGCAAGAGCAGACACACCATCACTTTCCTCTACATACCGGAAATGTACAGTTTATTTGACAACAGTTGTAACTTGAAAAAATAAAATTAGCATCTTTAGCATTAGATCTTGGATGAGCCTATGCAGTACCAGTACATCGTTCTGTCTGCTCAGTTAACCAGCTACTGTAGCAACAAACACAGCGTGAACAGTAAAGCTCAGGATAAAACAGCTGTTTTCAATTCATGCGATGAAGCACCACCTCTAAATAATTGAGAAGGCTATACAGTATGGAGGAGAAATTTGTCAATATGTCTTACATTCGATAGTTTTATGTTTTTCGGGATTGTCATTCATTCCGTTTTGTTAGACTTGTTGGCAAGGAACTATGATTCCAAGTGTGAGGATAACTCCCTTGTTAGCATTTCAATCATGTTCCTTGTCACAATTAATTAGCTGTAAGTAGCATGGAGAGTTTTGATCCTCACACCTCATGATGGGTGCAAAACCATTTTAGTTGTAGACTATAGTCTCAGTGTAACCTGTAAAAAAACCCTAATAAAACCTGGGTTTTAACCTTGATTTTATACAGAAACATTCTCATACAATCAGACATGTTGAATATGAACACATTTTTTGTATTTTTATGCACTTTTTAATCCTCACTTGGAGTTACTTTGAAGAAAAGAGAAGCAGGAGAAATTGCTGAGCTTGAATGGACCCAACTCATAGACTGCTGGTACACACAGAGCACTCAGCCTCAATTAAATAGCTGCCTGCTACAGGAGTTTGCTTAGTAGGGTTTAGGAAATAGGTACATAATTCACAGAAAATACAACTGAAGACAATACAGCTTCAGAAAATGTGTTGGATGTTAAGACTGAGAGGAGTCAGCTCCTGTTTAACTGAATTAAACTAGAAAAGTAGATTGTGTTTAATTAAGTAACCAAAAGAAAAAAGGAACGTTTGAGCTGCTACATATCTAAAACCATAAAGTCACATTTTGATTTAATTTAAGAATAGCATCCAGCCTTGTATAGAACAGGAGATTTTTGTGCTGAAAAGCCTTTTGCCCAGACTTGAATTTACAATGTAATTTATAAGCTGTTGGTCATTGAGGTCAGTAAAGTCTCTGCCTGCCTTGACAGAAGGATTGTTATACTTTTCAGTATTGGATTGGATTTTAAAATGGATCCCCTGTCTTTTCCTGACAGTTTTGGTTCAGAGTGAAATGTCTCGACAAATGTGGGATGGATTGCCATGACGTCTGGTACAGACATTCATTTTCCCCTCAGGATGAATTGTAATCACATCCAGCACCATCATCAGGTCAAATTTTCAATTTTAGATACTCAAATTCCTTAAAAAATAATGACTTTCCCATCAGCCTCAGCTGTACTTTATGTTCTGCGCTAATTAGCAAATGTAAGAATGCTACCTTTCTCTTTTTTTTTAAAGATTATTTTTTGGACCTTTCATGCCTTTATTGATAGAGATGAACTATTGAGAGAGACAGTTATGAAAGGGGGAGAGAGAGGGGATGACATGCAGCAAAGGGCCACAGGTCAGATTTG